>QOCX01000114.1:54188-81557 GCA_005959815.1 Sarcophaga bullata
TCGTCACTTAAGAAATATTGAGCATACTTTAGCCAGGGAGAGAATCCAATGTCTCCTGGCTTTTGGTAGAAATTCAACTTCGCTCCTTATTACTGGATCCATGTTTAAGCGTATTAACTTTCCTCATTAGGGCTAATTGCAAAAAGAGTTTTCGGTGAGGAAAAAGAGTAGAATCGAGCACTTTCTGTGTTAATATTTACCTCGATTGGAAAGTAAACTAAGGCACCTTGAGTAGTTCAGTTAGTTTTCAAGTACAAAGCCACGTTTAATCTGCACAAAACTGTTTTCGGAATGTGGAATTTGCAGAAATGCAAAAAAAAAACTTGCAGAACCTAGCCTATACCTAGCCTAGCTTCAAAAAACACCTTATTAGCGCCACTGCTTCTTAATATAGTACAAAAAAAATGTTTGTTTTGCTCTGTAATATTTTAAAAACCTAAAAGCGTTACTTTAATTCGTTTAGACCTGACTTCTTCAGACCCTTATTTTCATCGTTTGTTATGTAAACTTTTTTTTTCCTTTTTTCTTCGAATATATTTGTTGCATTTTTGATTTATTTGTTGTAACAAAGTCATTGTTACTACATTTGTTTGTTGTTGTTGCTGTTGTTGTTGTTGCTATCGCAATGCATTGTATTTTGGTAAAGATTTATGTAAATTTGAAGCTTAAACTTGCTCTTTATATTGTATTCTGTTAGATGTTAACGTTGTTGTTTTTTTTTTCTTTATTAATTTTTGTTATGTGAGTTGACTGTTATTGTTGTTGTTATTTTTGTTTATTTATATTTGATTTTGGCCATTTCATTGTCTGCCGTACGTTTGTTTTTCTTCTTTTTTATGTCCGTTTAATTTGCATTGAAAAAACATTCAAATCGTGATTGCCAGTATTTGTTGAGCGCGCCCGTTGAGAGTGTGTATTGAGATTTGTTTGGTCTTTCGTCTGTCGAATATTGATTTTTTGTTTCTCTTCGAGTTATTTTTTTCTTATTGAACAATGATCACAATTTCCGCAGTCCTAATTGTGTAAAATATACGCTTTTTAATTGGCAGTTGCATGAGTTTATTAGTGATTATTTTGATTTCTATTTGTAAGGAATTGCTGGTGGGTATTTGATGGGAAATATTGTTATGAAATCAATATTTGTTAGCATTTAATAATTTTTGGATTATTAAAGTGACGTCAGTCTAGATGATATCATGAAGAGCTAAGAGTGTAATTAGCATGATATAATTAGTTTCATTAGTTCTCAATAAATTTAGGAGTAACTTGTGATTGTATTTTGTTTTCAACTCTATTGATAGTTATTCACACAGAATACATATGTATTAACAAAGAAAAGAATTTTTAATGATTTTTAAAAATTAATGCCTTTTAATACTTGTTTTACAAATAATTATGTTATTCCATTACTTTAACTGCTTTATCTTGCGATCATCATATTTAAATGTATTTCCACATACTATCGGATGGGTCATCTATCTGTTCAAATTTAAACCATCGGTTGTTTCGAAACTGGCATTACTTATGTCATTCTATTCTGTCACAAAATTCAGTATATTATCGCCACTAAACGTAATGAATCGATTTACGGTTGAGCAACATTGAGCCAAAGAGAAACTGCGCGATGATGCTGATCTTGCCAAGAAGAAAAAAACATCTTTTGAAATGAAACTCATTTTTATATTGCTGGGCACGTTAAAAAGTAAAATTGTTGTGATTGGGGCTCAGAAAACCTACACGTGGTTTTACAGAAGCTAATGTACACATTACGAGTGACTGTTTTGTGCAGCTTATGGAACTTAGCATCATTGCTCATATTTCATATTGTAAATGAGACCCTTATCGCCTCATGATAACCGCTTTTCATGGTACTGTTGTGAACGGTGTTTGGTTTCAAAAGGTAGAGTAATTTGCCATACACCCCATGCCATAATTGATTTATTACGTCAAACGTTTCATGGTCGTTTAATTAGTAGAAATGGTGATGTCATCTCGCCGTTAAAAAGCTGTGAACTATTTGCTGTGGACTGCCTTTAAAGAAAAGTGTTATGGCGACAAACTGGAGCCTATTGCCCATGTGAAGGCCAACATTCGTAATGTTATTGCCGAGATACGACCCCATACATTCGAAAAAATGCACGAACATTGGTTCGATCGAATGAGATACTAGGAGGGCAGCCGCGGCAGTCATATGAATGAAATAACATTCCATTTCTGAACGGAACAATTGTGCTTCATAACAAAAAAATAAAATATTTCGAAAAAATTTCAAATTACATTTTAAAATATAAACTTTTAAAGTACCCCCGATCATATATTTCAACACCTGCGTCCCAACATACATGAAAATTATCAATTGTTTAAAAATAAACATTGTATTTATAGCAAATTCCAATTTTTTTTCTTTATTATGATATGGATCGTATTAAAATAGAAACAATTTCTTGCCATCCTATAATTTTATTACTTTTTAATGTCAAAAAAAATTACATGCCACCCCACAAGCACGATATAAATTTTTCCTTCAACAATTTTCGAAAAAAAAAACTTTCAAAAAATAATAGCAACATGTTCATCAAATATTTATTGTATAAAATTAAAAGGGAATTATTTTTAATTTTATTTTTTAAAATCAGTAAAGATTTTATATTTTTCAAGACAATCAAATTAAACTTTTAACCTTTTGTTAAGTGTTAAAATTATTATTAAAGCCGATGCCATAAAAGGTAAGACTTTTGAAGTAAAGAAATTTATTTTTTTTTTTTTCAAAAAATTCGCTGATTTTTGTGTTGCAAGTTATATTAGATATTGTCTTGGAATTATGCCATTAGCACACAGATATCAACAGAAAACAGCAGTAACAAAAAATGGTCTATAAAAAGCTTTTATTTACTGCTTGCTTACTTACCTACCATCATCTCTTAAGATGTGTTATGAAATTTGTTGGTGTAATCTTTTCATTTTCTTTCTATTTATTGCCAAACTTTACCCAAAAAAAAAATAAAACTATCAACTGTAGACTGTAGACTGCAGTAAAGTCCAGTTTCGCAACATTAAAACGAAATTATAGTTGCAAGTATTGATAGTTTTTATTACTCTTTTTTTTGTTTTTAGTTTTATTTCTTTATTTTATTATTTGGATTTTTCTGATTTTTATTTTATTTGAAGAGTATCATTACTTTTTAGCCGGGCCGGTTTGACATTTCCCAGTGACACAATGCTAACCATAGCCGGTAATAGCAATGTTTTGCAACTTGTTTATCTAACCACATAGCCAGTAAAATTTTATGGGTAAATAAAAACCCAATAAATAGAAAAAAATACCCAAGACGAAATGAAACGCAGCTATCAATAGAAGCTGCAGAAAGATAAAGAAAAAAAGTGGCAAAAAAAAATTAAAAGAAGAAATGACTGACTTTAGTTGCACATGCCAGTTTATTTATGATTATTTTTTTTATTATAAAATAAATTCATGAAGTCGTCAATAAGTGAATTAACCTTTAAATGGTCTAAGGGGTTATAGCAACTTATTTTTAATTTAATCTTAGCAAATTACCTTCCACCTCTTAAGGGTTAATAAAGTTGTAAACACACAGATCCGTAATTAATTTACAGACTCATTGTAATTTCCATATAAATTTGGGATTTTTTCATACTCCCTAATCTGTTCAAAACATCATGATTGAAAAGAAAACAAATTTCTAACAAAAAATAAAAAAAAATTTACTCAAGTTTTAATTGTTAAGCATTAAAAACAAAAAATTATTCAAATTTTTAATACCAAATATTAAGCAATGCTGATGAAAATTTTAATTTTCTTTTGCTTCACTTCAAGGAGCAAGCAGCAGGTTTTCTCTTGTAAGCAACATCGAAAAAGAAATTTTATTGCGCCTTAAAAAATTTAAAAAGCTTGTTCATCACTCATGTTGCAATTTGAGGAAGTCTTTTTTTTTCACAAAAAGTGGGTCACAATTTTTTTGAAAACAAACAGAAATTATTTGTTAATTGGTTTACTTTCAATAAAAAAAACAGTTTTCAACAAAAAAAAAAAAAAAAAAAAAAAAAAAAAAAAAAAAAAAGTAGTTTTTTACTGAAGCTAATTATAAGTATAAGTGGAAACAATGACGTTTGAAATTTTGTCAAGATTTATTTTTTTGTAGAGAAGTACAATTTTTACAGTGTGACGAAATGGGAGATGACTAGTTTGCGGCGTATTCGAGTATTGTCGTTGCCTTCGGGCGGCTGCTCGCGGGCGCGTGCGGGCGGCCGGGCGGGTGGGGGGGCGCGGAGACGCGCGCCGCGCTCCTAGTATTTCATCTCCGCATCGGACCAATTTTCGTTGTACTTCTTCGAGCGCCGATGGTCGGCTCGGTCGGGCAGAAGTGAACAGTCACAAGTGTTCGACCTGTCAGAATGGTAAGATTGTCTCTGGTTTGCGCCATAACATACTCTTTAACAGCGCGCCACAGAAAATAGTCCAACGGCTTCAATCGCAGCTTCTTAGCAAGCAATGAAACGGTTTGGAGCTATAAATTAAGTATGCCATGACATGTGTGGCAACTCACACCATCCTGTTGATACTAAACATCGTTCACATCAATAGCATGAAGAGCGAACCCAAAAAATCGGTTATAATGAGGCGATAGGTGTCTTCAATCTGTCTTTTCAATCTGAAATATGGATCCATGATGTCTCCGTTCCACAAGCCACACCCAACAGTCACTCGAAATGGGTACAGTGACTTCTGTAAAGCCACGTGTAGGTTCTCTGAGTCCCAAATACGGCAATTTCGAAGAGCTGATTTTTTTGACAAAATCGATATCATCATGCAGTTTCTCGCTGGCCCAATATATCCCAATGTTGCTCACTCGTAAATCGATTCATTATATTGAATGGAAATAATATACTCAATTATGTGACCGAATAGAATGACATTAATGTTATCAGATCGTGAAACCGCTTGATGGCCCACCATATAGATATTAATAATTATAGCTTATATTAAAGCTCTCATTAATATTTATTAATATTTTATTAATGACAATAAAAATAAAATAAAATTGTGAACGAAATAAAGTTATAGACGTTGCTTAATCTTTTGTTTATTTCGATAAAATAATAAAAAGTTTGACAAAATTTAAAAACCAGAAATGATAATATTGTCTTAAGAGGCTGAAAATTTTATTAGAGACTTAATTAAAACGAAAAATTAAAACTTAATTCTCTAAAAACAATCACAATCTTAGTGTATGATCACAGTTACTACCATCGTAATTAATAATTTAATTTAATTTAATTAATCTGTAAAATTCTGTCGTAACATTATTGTACAGGAAATTTTTGTATTGTATACTGATTTCTTTTTATTTTTTATTTCATGAATATAATGGCATGCCATAACGTATTTTCCCCACAATCATAAATTCTTAATTGAATGTAAGAAAAAAATTATTGAAATGAATATGAATTTAAAAAACATCAAGTTTGTTGCCTAAGTCTTTTGTTAAGTTGAAGAGAACTTTAAAAAATATTTGAACCACCTCAAGAAGACAAATAATAAAATAAATAATAAGAAATAAATGTAAATTATTTATCAATTTTTAATATTTTATTTTAAATAAGTACGCTAATCTAAAAAAATATATTATTTCTTATCTTCAAGCAAAACCTATTGCTTTAGATGCTAATAGTTTAGGGGAACATACAAAACAGTCTTAGAAACATATGACTGCCACAAAGTATTTCCAACTTACACTGTTGCTGTTGTTATTTTTAATTTTTTCGTGTAAAATCCTAGCGCTCCAGAAGAATACCATTCTAACGCCATCTTATCAGATTTTCGTCTGATAGAATAGCTACTCCAACTGCATCTGTTATGCATCATTATTTGTGTTATTATACGTCTCTCATGGGTAAACTTTCACAGATCCATATTGCAAATGAAATTAAACCAGAAAAAACTAAACAAGTTTCATTCCCATTAAACGAATTAATTTTACACAAAAGCTGAACATTCAAAACTTGGTTCGTATTAATATTTGTGAGCTCAGCTCCTTCATACTTATTATTAACTATTTTCAACTGGTTAGTTAGGTTATTGCTGATAATGTTGTTTATGCTACTGGTATTGGTTTCCTTGATATATATCTTCGGAAGCCCATTACTTATGCATGCATCTTGTATATCTTGCACCAGAGTGAATAAATGTTATCCGTGTAAAAAAAAATTCTCAAGTTGGCGTTAGAGACTCCATGGGATTCCTCTGCCCAACAAGCACTGGCTCATGATATAATCAAACATGATGGAGATTAGCTGAGTTGATAGAGCACATCTTTGCTGTCTTCAGTGCTTGTATGATATGTTTAACTGATGTTCCCGTTATGAAGATCAAAAATTTCTACAACTACGGACTTACACACATAATTGGTCAACCCTTCAGACAGGATCTGGTTACGATCTGGTTCCTCAAGACCCTTATGCAGTATGTGTAAATTTCGTACAAGAGTGACGGGACTTACAGTTTAAAGTTAACTACGAACGATAGATCAAGAAGAAACTTTTCATGGTTTTTGTCGGAAATCTGCTGAGAGGAATATGCCGAATAAATATTTTGTTTCATATTTCGTTTTGTGTGAACATGTGTGACTTGGGGATAAGCTATGGCCTCACGTCCAATGACGTTCGACTGATAATGGAAGCCTACGAAAGTATGGGCAAAAGAGTACGCTGGAAATTATTATTTTTTTTTAAGATGCCAGAAAAGAAGTTTGAATTCGAAGAACTCAGTTACGCATTAGACTATAGAAAACACCATAGTCTGAGCGACTTTAAGTCAGGTGACATCAACACACAGACTTACATACATCAGGTTGCAATTTAAGTCAGTTTATTAGGCCTCTAATAAGCCCATAATACTGCCTCATAATGACTGGGTATCGTAGATTCCAAGAATTTTTGTAGAGGATAGGAATTGCTTAGTGTCCAGTTCATATAATCGGGTTAATTTGAATACCATAATCCCTTCATTATATTATATTCCACAGCTTTTTTATAAAGTATTGTTTTCCTTTGAAAAGTTTGTTGCTTAAGTCTTTTGTATTTACAAAGTATTAAGTAAGCCATCGTATTATTTTTTATTACTTTCAAAATCATTATGATGCTATAAAGTGATTTTCCTTCAAACTCTATTAATTTTTAAAAGACACATGTAAACTTAAAGGAAATCTTACATTCTGGTTATATTTGGTAAAAAAAAGGAAACAACTTATCATAATAACCATCATAAGCGTTTACATGGAAACGATTTCCTTATAACGAATCTACAAGATTTTTAAGCTGCAGCGCATAACCTTAAAACACCTTCAAGTAAAATTGTAAACATTTGCCTAGAGTTACTAAGTAAAGGGTCAATTCAACTGAACCCTAAAATCGTTGTTACCAAAAATACAACAACAAAAAAACACAATTTTTAAGATGATTATCAGGAATGGTAAGAGTAAACCATTTCAGGTACGTGCAGTAGTAGCAGTTAAAAGAAATGCTGTGCTATGTTGTTATTTTTGTTATACAAACCAATGGGTAAAGAGAAGTGTTTCTTCTCAAACAAACAAATTGATTAAGTTCGTTTAATATTAGCTTGTCTATGTGACTGTCTGATAGACTGACAGACTGTTTGCTTTGAAAGAAAAAAAAAAGTGGCAGCAAGTGTGAAAAATGTTTGTTAATAATTTGTAAAACGTTTCATGGAAAATTGGTAACGTGACTCAGATATAATGTTGTGAGGCTTAATGCTGGCAAATAAAACACAAAAGAAAATCGAATAAAAAAGTTTTCCGTTGCATAATTTGCCATTTCGGTAGCTTCGCCAATATAAGAAAGAAAAACGAGGAGCATTTAAACATCGTTTCAATAAGTTTTCTTTTTTTCTTTTCGTTGCAGCCTTATTTTTCTAAGAAACATAAAACAAAAAACATGTTTAAACAAGACTTGAAAGTGATGACCTTAGCCACAATGTTGCTGCTGTCATTAGTTATAAGGAAATCATGGGCTGTGGTAAATCCAGTCTACACGGAATATTTTTCAAATTATCGAAATCATCCAGATGATGATAAGGTATGTATGTATCACATCTCTTTGGAACAATTTAATTTAACTAATTATTATATATAAAATGTGCAATAGTACTGCGACTATAAGATCTATTATGCTGCCCACCATCTACATAGGATATCCACATAATACCTCCAGCAAGCGCACTCCTCCGTCTAACTTGTGAATGCTGCTCAGTGTTATTAAGAATATTTCCCTACTCAGCACCTGATATACCAGCAGATATTTCCTTTTGATATGTATTAATGCCTCACAGGTACCCAAAACGCTGTGTAATAATTCATTCCCATCATCACAGAATCCTTATGTTGGTGTCGAGATATTCTCCACGTGCAACAAGTATAGTTTGTTTCTACAATATAATGTCGTGTGAAAAGATTGTTCTCTAACCTCATTCTCCTTATTACTGCAAACCCAAGAGTCTTTGCCTCTCTTTGTTTTCCGTTTCGTTGAGTATTTCTTTTCAAACATTTTGTTCCTACTCTTTAGAAATTATCTCGTCTAACCTCCTCACAAACTCACCTACTCATTGCCATTAACTCCCAAATGACCTTGAATCCAGCAGAGGCTTACCCTAATTCGTCTATGTAGCTAGCTAGATGCAGCTTTTCCAGCTTTTTCTTAGGCTCTTTTCAAAGTCTAAGAAAAGCAGTAAGAGTACATAGTTTTTCTCTGCGGAATGCTTCAGTTTACAGCAGTGTGTTAGTAATATGACCGATTCGTTATAAATACAGTGAGCTCATGTGTAAAATATTTCTTATGGATTGGAAAAATGTCTTATCTTGAAACGCTGATGTATTTGCATGCCATCCATGTTAATATACAGGCAAGATGCTTCCAATATTCGATCAAAATCATTGGTGGCAGTACTTTCTTCAGATTTTCTTTATTTTCAAGTGATCTACTTCAGAACTTACTTTAATTCCGTGTACAGAGTTTAGTTAAAATTTTCAAACTCTCACATGAACAGCATTTTGCACAATTTTATCAAATGGAAGCCATGTTTTGTTTGTGATCTGTTTAACTATATTAAAACAAAAATATTTTTTTGTTTTTTATTTTCAGATTAATTATAAATTTCATTACTTTATCGATCATCCGCCCAGTAAAGTTCACATGATGCATGCCGAAGAACGTCAAGGCGATAAAGTAACGGGCCAATATGGTCTGCTCGAACCAAATGGTATGGTGCGTATGGTACACTATCAAGTTGTGGGCAAGAGTGGTTTTCAAAGTGTAGTACAGACGCGTACACCGCACAGTACAACACACATACGGCTGACAAATCGAAAGCAAGCTACGCTGCGATAATATTGCAACAACCAGTTGCATCTGTTATTTGAATTAATTTTTCGAATATTTTTTAAAAATTTATTAACTGGAATGTTAATATTCAAAAAAAAGAAAACGAAAAACAAAAACAAATATAATTTAATTATTAAAGAAGTAATATAATTAAAAATAATTAAAAATAATTAAAAACAAAAACAGCAACAAAAACGTTTTAATTTATTTATATTTAATCACGTTTTCTTAAAAACGAAATAAAATTCAGACAATCGAGTTTCACACTTGTTTTAAGTGATGTGTTTTTGTTGTTATTGTTGTTCATATATTTTTTGATGCTTTATCATTCATTAACCTCTTTTTGATAAGTGTGAGAATATATTTTTTTTATTAATTCAGTTTCGCTCTTATAAATATTTATTAAAAAAAAAAAATCATTTCATTTATTTTTATTTAGATTTTAATGACACTTTTTTTTCTTAAATCAAAAATTTTATGATCTTTTTATTCCGCCGTTGCAAATTCATTGCTTATGCATAATTTCCAGTTAAACAAAATGTTCACAACTCTGTTTAACATTTTTTTCGTTTTGTTTTTGGCTGCTGTGGATGTGGATGTTGGTGTTTTGTTTTTTTTTTTTATTTATTGACAAAATACGTTTATATCCGCTTAATTAATAAGAAAACGCTCAGCGTGCAGCTACCAAGAAATATAAACCACAATAAAAAGTTCATTGGCCATTAAAAAAATAACAAAAACAAATAACAACAACAATAACAAACATTTTGTTATTTTAAATTGTTAATAAACTTATTGCGATTTGATGTGTTATTTTAAAAATAATTAAAAATTTTTTTTAATATTTATAAGACATTCGTCTCGCAATTAATTACTGCAATTGCCAGTTAATAGGCAATGCTTGAAAATAATATGATCTTGTAAGTTTTTAAAGTTAACTGAAATTTATTTCATCATCTTTTAAAAGTTCATTGTGTTCTCAAGTAATTTGAATTTTTGAGATAAATTTTAAATACTTATTTTAAATTGCATAAGTTATGTAATTAGAACATTATAAAATTGTTTGAATTCAATTTACCTATGCTGCTGCTATCTGATGCTTGATAGCAGGTTTGCTTTCTAAGTCTTTTGTATGATTCAGCACCAATTTTATTTTTAAATAAAATCAAACGTGAAATTGGAAATAAAATAAAAGTATTTACTTTTTACAATACAAATGCAAATATGCTTTGCATGTATTCGCCTTGAAATTAGTAGAAAGAGTTAAAGTTGTGTTCTCAAAAGCGTTGCATTAAATAATGAGCGTAATAAAATGAATGAAAGTATTTTTTTTTGTATAGCATTCTTATACTCATCCTTTCTAATATCAATTTGAATTCTAAATCAACTTTTCAGAGCTCTTTCATTCGCTCATCTATGTTAGCTTCTTATTTAAAATACAGTTCTGAACCGAATTACATTTTCAGCTTAGAAAAAGAATTCGAATGTATTTCGTACATTATAACACTTGCAAAGAAAAATTTTATTGGCAATAAACTTGATTTAAATCACTCTTTCAAATTTGCATTTGAATGGTGATAAGTGAATCACTAAGCAGGTTATCAAGGCATGAAATTGGATTCAAGGATTCCGGGGCATATAAATTCTTCAATATGACTACACTGTTAGCAAATTAAATTGAATTTTTAATTTGAATCCTTAGTTAGATTAGATTAGGTTAGGTTCGATATATATCCACCCTAGGGGAAGAGGTCCAGGCAAGCATCTAAGCACCTAAACCTAAAAGTTGGTAATTTTCTGTGTATTAAAAAATTTCATTTAAAAAAGTTGGCTTTTCTATGCCCTTAAAGAGTTGCAGAAAAACAAAATTTTAAGTAAAAATCAAATTTATAAAAAAAAAAAAAAAATTTGTGTATTATAAGTAACATACATAAGGGAACGTGTTCGCTTCTTAAGTCTTTTGTTTGCTTTAAAGGAAATTAAATGAAAGCATACAACGCACTTAGTGATTGAATAGAGTGAATTTGTGTTTCAATCTTGCTGCACACAAACCAATTAGCGACAATTCATTGAGTATTTTTATATTCCCTTAATCTATAAAGGTATACGTCACGCTGTTTAAGATAAACCCGAGAATGGTATTAAAAAATGTGTGAAACATTTTATATAAAAGTCGTTCAATTTAAACTGAAGTCGAGATTAAAACTCGTTTTCTTTTTTTCCTATGTATATATGGACCCTGTATCTGAAGTTAAACATTCAAATGAACATTTGTTTTCAAATATAATCTCTTGTAATGGCTATAATGAATGAGATTGTATGACCTCAGCTCTTTTATTTTAGCAATCAAAGTCTGTTTGTTGCCGATTAAAGTAAAATACGTCTGTTAGTAGTCTAGTTGTCAGTGGATTTATAAGTCTATTACAGAGAGAATTCTTTCTTTTCCTATCCATATGAATTAAGATTAACATCTAGTATACTTAAGCACTACCACTTCTTTCCTTCCTCTCATATCATATCTTCCATCTCCTGAGTGGAAAATGTATCTAACAATACTATGCCTTTAATTATTTCAACATGGCCTGATGAAGACTAATGCTCCCTAATTTAGGTATCTTTTCCCCGCTGAGCTGTCAAAATCAGTCAACGTTATTTGGTTTACTTGAACGCATTACAAGTTTTTTTATGATGGAAAATCTTTGAAGCTGTTGAAATAAACTGCATTTGTGGTAAGTTTTCTTGCTAACTAAACTGCACGTGTGGGTCATCGTTTGTTTGGGGAATTATATGCTGAACATGCTCTTTCAAAAACACAGTATATCGAGTGGTTTACGATTTTTTAAAATGGCAATTTTGACATTAAAAATAAAAAGACAAAAAAGTTTAAAGGCCATTAAAGGCAAGAAGAACTTACATAATCATTAGACGTAACTTAAGCACCCATTTCAAAGCATTCAAAAGCAATAAAAATCAATGAAAAGCAAAGGAGTTGGATGGCATATCATCTAAAATCCATAGGCGTTGAAAAACGGGTTTGCATTTATGATTGCTTTAAAAAGAAATCATTTCTGCAACTTTATTACAACAACACAATGAGCAAGATATCATATGTAAAGGGCAAGCAACTTAATCTTAATTTGGTGGAATGAGAAGACTGAAATCCATTATGAGTTCCTAAAATCGCACCAAATTAACATGGAAGAACTGTACAGACAAAAATTAATTCGTTTGAAACTGCAAAAGATTCTGATTTTCCATAGTAACTAAGCTTGGCGCTGGTTAAAAACAATCTTACCCATCGTATAGTCGTAGCTGTATAGTCCAGATACTTCCGACTACCATTTGTTTCGATCGATGCAGAACGCTTCAAATACTGCCCTTATATCCTTTTATTACCATCTGAATAGTCCTTGGACTTAAAAGCCTTCAGCTACCGCCTTTTTAAAAGCAAGAAGAAGAATATGTAGTTAGTTAGCTCAATCATAAATTCATGTTTCTATTAGATGTACATACAGAGCATAAACAATTTTGTTTCATACTTACATACTTTACATACCCCGGCTTTTGCTCTTTAACTTCCTGGCAATCAAATCTGCAATTTTTTTTTTATTTTTTTTTTATATTTTCTTTTTATTTATTTTCTCATAATTTTGCTTTTGTTTACATTCTGTTTTACCAAAATAAATATGGCAATAATTTATATATTCAAAATACTTTTTTTTTTCTTTTGTTTTGTTTCATTTTTGTTCTATTTGTTGTAAAGCAATATCTCAGCTCATAGTATAAATACAGCAGAAATTTGTAAATTTGTTTGAAATTTTTTGTAAAGAATTATTAACAATATTGAAATTCTATATTTAACTTAAATAATTTACAAAAAAAACAAGAAAAAATAATTCAACTTTTCTTAACATTGTTCAACACATTTGCATTGTTGTTGAGTTTGGTTGTTGTAAGCTTAACATCCTTATCATACAAATGCTTTATGTAGGATTTTGTGGGAGCTGGTGTAGAATCCTTTACGTTGACAGTTGCAGACCATGGTTGAGCCGTTACTTTAGCTGGTAATTGTTGCTTTTCTTTTGGAGCAGCCGCTACAGTTGGTTTGGCATTTAAACTGCTGGTCTTATTTAAGGAAGGCGACTAAAAGAAAATTGTTAAATTGTTTAACATGTAAGGCTATGAATGAATAATGAAGGTTATAGTAAGGACAATAGGACGTTAGGATAATTCAAAAGCACCTGGTAATGTAAGGAGTAGAATAAACACCAAAGGAATTTAAAGGGGAAATTTTTGTTTTAAAATTCATTGAAAATTCATTTTTATTTTTTAAGTTTTCTTTTTTTTTTAACTTAGATTCTAAAAAATTAAATTGGTTTTGTTTTTATTAATAATTTAATAAGAGTATATTGTTATTATTAATATTAATAAAGCCATAAAATATTTATAAAGCTTCACTGAGGCAGATACAACGGAAATTTATATTTTTTTAAATAATTTTTAAAGCATATTCTGTTATTATTTTACACAAAAAAATATCAAAATAAACATAAAATATATAAAAAAAAGAAGCTTAAATTGTTTGTATGTGTGTGTGTGTTTTAGAAATAACGATAATTATTATAAAGTCTTACATAATTAACTGGCACATATTTGACCTTCTCGTATGCCTTGTATTTTTTCGTTTTGACATTGTATTTGCCTTGCGTTTTGTATGCGGTTTTGTCATCCGGTGAAAGTGAATTCGATGCTGCCGATGCGGATTTTGTCGTTGATATTTTGGGTACAACAGCAACATATTTCGTACCCACATTGGGTATGTATTGTGGTGCTAAACTTGCCACCTGAGGTGAGTTATTGTTTTGTTGGAAGTAATTGTTGGCATTCTGTGGTGTTACAAGGGCTCCATAATTATTTCTACTGCCACTGAGATTATAGTTGACGTTGGTATTGAGGCGAGATTTAGGACGTGAAGGTGGTGGTGGCACGTAACTGGAAGTAATAAACAAGAAACGGTAAAATTTGTAAATAAATACCAAAGACAATAACATAAAGTATTGAAAAATAAAAATTAATAGCGGAAGCAAGTTTTTGGGATTCCAAAAAAAAAAAAATACTCTTGATTATACCCATAATTTTGTAAATTGAATAGCAAGACATCATCATGTCTTTGAAGATAATGCTTAGAACAGAAAACAATATTGATTAATACCGCTCTAGGAGTTAATGCTACTTAAAATGATTGCTCATTTAGCCATGGGCTAGTTTACATACAGTCAAAGAAAAAAGTCTGCATACACCGATGATTTTTATCAAATTGAAAAAGGTGTTATGGCGTTGTTAAGGCAATTACAATTAAGAAAGTTTGAAGATAAAAACGAATATAAATAAATATAATCTAGAAATTAATGAAAAAAAAAACAAAAAAATTTAATTATAACGATGTATATAGACTTTTTTCTGCAACTGTTATACCTGGGAGCACATTTAAAATGATGTTAAACAAGCTAACTATTGATTGGATTGTAAAATGAGCCACTAAATCTCCATATTGAGACTGGCAACAGATTTGGGGGTCATAGGAAGAGAATATTTCGAACACAATAATTCAATCATACGAACTTGATGGTTACCTAATTGGGCCATTATGTAACATTACTCTGTCATCAAAAGCTCCTTGAATAAATCAATTGTAGTTTGCACTGTATGGTATATGATATCTGGCTCTTTGCTGTTGGAATCTCATAACAGGTAATATCCTTTCGTAAGATTTTCCAGTTGCCGAATACAGCAACAGATTGATTGATTTGGATCTCCTTTAGGGC
The DNA here is from genome assembly GCA_005959815.1 of Sarcophaga bullata. NCBI lineage: Eukaryota > Metazoa > Arthropoda > Insecta > Diptera > Sarcophagidae > Sarcophaga > Sarcophaga bullata. Next base: position 69,428 of record QOCX01000114.1, read on the forward strand.
TTCTCTGCTACAGAGGCCACAGCTACTTCAGTGTACACTGATCGCAGTCTGAGGAGATGTATATTATCAGTGAAAGTAAAATTGATGCTAACACGATTCATAGCAATTTGAATTAACCAGGCTGAAGAACGATTCTATACGTCAAAAAATTCATGAAGTGAACGATAAATTTGACGAACAGAACGTTTACTTTAATAAAACATTTTAACAATTTGTAGGAGTTGCTCTCGTATAAGTCTATTCCTCATGAAATGTCAAACCAAAAGCAGTGTTGGCAACTCAAACTTATGAATCTGTAGAAGAACTCACGATGCTATTGATTTTTATTGTTTGACTGTGTTCAGGTACATAGCATTGGTCTGATCATATATAAAAAATCGGGATTTTGTCTAAGAACTATCTACACCCGTTATTTGCACAACTTATGCACAATTTGCCCAAAAGACTACAAATATAAATTGGAATGTATAGTATTGTACACATAGTTAGCAGTTCAAATGAAACCTAGTCTTGAATTCGTCGTAGTCTAGTAGGTAGTGTGTTGGCTTATTAGAAAAGAAACCATGATTCAAGCCCTAGGTCAAAGATCTCTAATAAAGCAAAATATGAAAAATATATCTTAGACGACTTCCTCTCAACAGATTTCTGTCGAATACTCCAGGAGTAAATAAAAATTGCTATAAAAAGTTTCTAAAAAATCTGTCATTCAGATTCGACTTTAAACTGTAGGTCCCGCCACTTATGCAAAAAATTAACACATGCAACATTATCCTGATGGTAAGGTTGTAATGACCAATTACATGCATATGTATGTATGTACGTAAATGAAAACTAGCCTAAATGAGTTTTTCGTTTTGATTTTAGGGACAAAAAAGCAATCCCAAAAAATATGTCGCATGTGAAGTGTAATATTTTTCAAATCATATTTTATCAATATAATGGAATTTGTAAAATTCGGTTGAAGTGTGAACCATAATTTCAAAAATATATTTCTGGCTGAATCAATTGCATAAATATTTTGCATGTTTTCTCAAAAAAAATTCTTAAAGGCGCAAAGTTAATCATTTAAAACGAAACCATAAAATATATGAGTTTGTGTCTTAAGTCTTCTGTTTTTTTATTTTCGATTTACTTTTCATTTTTATATACGAATATATCAATCAAAATGCATTCATGAATGTAACTTGAGAAGCAACAAGAGTTATTTTAACTTCTTAATTAAGAGAAAAAAACGTTTGTGTTTTAAGTCTTTTGTTTATTATTTAAATAATGCTGACAGGTGCTAATAAACAGCTCAAAAATTCCTAACGTAACTTTAAAAAGGCGGCAACGTGAAATACACAAAATTTTTTAAAAAAAAAAGGAATGACTTTTGTTTCTTTAAGAGACGACCTTTTTTTTGTGCAAATATGACAGACAAGAGGAATTTATGAAACAAGGAAAAGTTATACGTAAAATTGATTATTTTTTGTTCATTTAAAAATTAAATTTATTATCTAAAAATGAGTAACTTTAACTTTAAAAGGCAGGTAATTTTCCATGAAACGTTTTTTTTATAAATATATGAAGTCTTTTATTGTACGAAAGACACAAAAAAAAATGATTTTGCAAATTTAAAAGTTTATATGTAGAGACGTCATCAACGTCATTAAGTGATTACACTTTGTTTTTATTTTTAAGCATGTGTCTTAAGTCTTTTATATTCATATACTTAGTTTAGTCTTCCACTTACATGTATGGATTTGGATTGGGTATATCATTGCTTAAATCTTCCCACACTGGTGCTGGTTCTCTAAATGGTGGCTGTGGTCTTACAGTAGTTCTAGGCGTAGGTGGTATAATAGGACCCGTATTCGTATTCCAATCCACTCTAATTGCCGTACAAATACTAACAAGACAGGTGGTACTGACTAGTAAATAATTAAGATTTGGAAGCTGTAATGTGAAACGAAACAAAAACAATAGAAAAAATTTTTATTAAAGATTTAAATTCTTAAATTAATAAAAATGATTTCATTTTCGTTATTCTGACTATTATTAAATTTTTTTATTGAATTTTTTTTTTATTTAAATTTTAATAAAATTTATTTTTTTAACACCTTCTCCCAACACAATATCGTATTTATTGTGTATGAGTTCATATGATTTATATGTTAATTTCTTAAATTTGACAAATAATTTATTTTTATTTTTTACATTGTTTAACAAATCATTTAACAATTTTCTGCTTTAGTCGTTTCTATATATTCTGTTTAATTTATTTCTTGTCATTGTTTATTTCAATTTATTTTTAACAGTTCTAGAAATGAGAAAAGAAAAAATTGTAATAAGATATCTCAAGTGAGGGAGTTAATACAAGTTTACAACATTGTTGAATTGAAAGACAAGTCATAAAACAATATTTTATCATACGTTGGTAGCTTACATTGTCGCTCAAGATATGCGGCTTAAATAAATAATTAATTCAGAATTAAAATTTTGAAAGTTAAAATCAAAATCCTTAAATTATAAAAACAATACATTTTAAAGATCAAAAGGTAAACACCGCAAATACCTTCTAAAAATATTTCACTTATGTACTATGTTCTATTTATTTCAAATGTCAATTCAATTATGAATGAAAAAAAAAGAGCTCAAAAATTCTTCACATATCAAGTAATTAAAAAATTTGTAATTTAGTATGATTAAAACAACAAAAAGAAATATCTTGCATATCTCCAATATAGAGTGGAGGATGAGTAGAGCCATAATAATCAGAATAATTGGCCATTGTCATTCTTTAGTCAGAATTAGAATGTAGTTTATCAAGCCACAGTTATTACATGTGTTAGTTTTATTCACGCATATTATTCGTATCACAGATTTGATAAGTTTTTTCGGGGCATATATTAAAAGACTAGGGAGAAACTGATGCTAAAAATATTTTGTTCTTCCTTTTTTTCAAAATGTCAGAGGTGAGGTTCACACTCCTGTACTATCATTTAGTAAGACAATACATTACTCACTAAACTAAAGCAACCCTAGGTATGTAATATTTGCTTAATTCATAATTACAACCCTTCAGCCAGGATTACAATCTAGTTTCTCATATCACTTATGTGGTACCTACAGTGTAATGTGGTCTCCGCATGACAGACTTTTAAGAAACTTCATAATGGGTTTTGAATCGTGGCCAACACACTACCTCCTACACTACGGTGACTTTTATCATTTCACCAACTATGATTCCTATATCGTGGTTGAATATTGCATTCATCCAATACCAACAGACTGTGACTGTTTGATTTGCTAATTCCGATATCCTTGCTGCAATAGCAGGACTTCCTTTGAATTCGGGTTTGGTTTTCTTTACGGTATATTTGTCCCCAGTTTGAATACTGATTGTGGTCTGACAATGGATCTAAATGCTGATCTTCAAAGGATGTCTACCAAATTGATAAAAAAAAACTTATAAGGATTGTTGATTTTATCAGCGGAATACTAAATTACTAAAAGTTATGTGATACACATAACCAATATCCAATTTTTGTGGCATTCTCTCCAAGCATCTGCTATACATCTGGCATATTTTTAATCTATGATAGCTTGCAAGAGCTCAAAGGTTTATTTTTTGGTTAAGATAAATGAAATTTAAAACCGCCGGTGGCCCTAAAGGTGGTTATTTTGGTTTTAATTTACAAACAGATACCAAATTTGATGCGTCAATATCACCATCGTTGCTCTGTCTCCATCTGAAAGATTGTGCCGTCGTTTTGAATCCAAAAAGTCTTATATCTGGTTTAACAATTTGTCTATAATGGAGATCAGTTATGGATTATCGTGCCTTTATGGGCACATATCAAACTAAACTGAATCATTATAGTTTCCTGCTGCTGGCAATAAATTTCAGATAATGCTACATAACAGTCGCAGCATTTTTCCCTGTGTTTCTGTAAGATGAACGTTTTTAGACGAATATCCATTTGTGTGTAAAAAAAACTCAATTACTAAAATATTTTTAAGTTATTAACATACAAATAGATGGTGGTTTTATAGTTATAGTTCGTCTTATAGAAACAAAAGGTTAGTATTTAGTAAGAGTGCTTCTGATAGGAAACATTATGTTGTAAATAGGAAGGCTGTTGTGAAAAATAGTCGATGGACTAATTCTTTTGTAGGACAAAGACAAGGCTTCTGAAGATCAAATATTTTACATATGAAACGATGTAGTGAAATGAACAAATTTACTCTGTAATTCCGCTTCTAGATCTTATATCATTCGACATATTTAGTGGATTCTTTTATATGCTTAGTTAATCGACTAAATGACGTTTAAAACAACTACAAACAGATATAAACTAAAGACAATTATTCCACGTTCTTCGGTTTTATGTAAAACCATTGCCTGTGTTGTCAATTGATCCTCTAACTGTCGAGATCACAGATGTCAAAGTACAATGACACGCTGACAATTGAAAAAAGAAAATAAACTTCTAACATTACTTTTGTTCCACCCGTTAAAAAGAATTTCCATAAGAGATAATGTCGCATAAAAACGAAATATTTCTTTGAAACCAATCGCCAACTGCTAGGGTCTTAATTATTAAGTTCTGTACTTAAGATTTTAATTAAAACTTGCTTTTGAAATAAATTAACAATTGATTAGAAAATATTTTTTGTTTAATTAAATAATGATAATAATTTATTATCGCTAACTTCTATTGCAATTTCAAAATCAAGGGAATAAAGTGGTATAAATTTATAAACCTGAAGTCAAACAAACAATATCACTTTTGGATCACATTGAATATTCTTGTTTATTTCTTTTTCATTTTTCTTTAATTTATGCACAAGAAAACCATTGAAACGTATGTTACAAATAGAAAACAAGTAAGTAAGAGTGTTATAGTCAATACACACAGATTCCATTTAACCCTGCTGGACAAATTGGTTAACGTCACTCTAAAACGAGGTTTTTCTGAATGAAGTTGACTAAAAAATGATTTCTAAATGAAAAAAAGAATTGTTGCAAACAACTTCTCTAACTCAGTATAGCCATGTATTGCAAGGAAAAAAATGGATGAATAATTTTTTTATTCATCATTTTAATGAATTTTATTGGTACAATGAGTGAAACAAATTGTAAAATTACAAAATAATGACAACAAATTCTTACAAAGGTAATGCGAAACACCAAGTTTCAAAGAACAGAATAATAAGCGTGTTAACAGACTTACACCACTTCCGATAGACATAAAATTGTTCTTGTTTGAACCCACAAGCTGTTATTCTGAACACTTTTTCTGAATCACCGTGACCCACAGTATGTACAGAGAAGCTAGGTCGTAATCCTAACTGAAGGGTCGCAATGACCAATTATGTATACATGTATGCATGAGTTTTATATTTATATTATATTATATATTTTCTACGCCTTATGAGATATTTACGTTTTAATTGCCTGTTAAAAATGTTTTAAAGAAAGCCTTTAATTATCTTTTGCTGGCATACATAGTAATTTAACGAATTTCTTTGGAAACGGTGTATATATATGAACTATAAAATATACAAACAACATCAATGAATATTCATTAACATGTTGTATAATACATTAAATATCGAGAGAGAAAGAGAGAAAAACAAAAAATCAAATCAAATGCATTAAATTAACAAACTAAAGTTGGTTTTATTTCCACTTAACTTTTTTTTTCTTTTTTCGTAAGCAATGGAAAATAAAAAAAAAAAATGGCAACAAATAAAAAATTTTTCACTGACACTGGGTTACTAGTTTAACATTTTTGATTTTGAACAGAGATGTTGCATAAATTGCAACAGCCGACAATAATAATAAAGAAAATAAAATAAAAGCAAAGTAAAGCAAATAAATAAATAAACATGAAGTATGAAATTGAAATGAAAAAAAAAACGAAAAAAAACAATAACAACGACAACTTTAATAGAAATTGTTGAATATTTCCATCTTTCGTATATCCACCAACATATGCAATCAAAAATGAATTTGTTTTTGTTGTAGTATTGGGGTATGCAATTGATAAATAATTTATGATGTCATGTGTGGCAGTGAAGTAAGCAAAAATGTTTGTGTTTTTAATTGAGAATCATTTGAACATTAAATAAAGCATCAATAATTAAATGACACTTGTGGATTTGCAAACTGTTTTTGCTCATTATCCAAGCCATACGCTTGAAATTAAATGTAGAATAACTATGATAACAACAACAATAGTGCAAAAAAAAAAACTAAAGTGAAATAAATTGGCAATTATTTCCAATAACTTGAATTATCGTGTCAAGTTCAATGAATAAAATTGAAAACTTAAATGAAATATTAATTAAACAACAAACAAATGGCACATGCATTGACAACAACAAATAAAATCAAACACAATGAATAAATGACATAACAATAAACTGAATTATCGATAAACAAAATGAAAAAACTTTTACAAAGAAATAAATAAACAATAGTCGTAAATACTTGCTTTATGAAAAACAAAATGCCTTAAGTATCATTTTTTTTTTTTCAATTAAAAGGTAAAGCAAAGTAAATCTCATTTTGCCTATTTTTTCCAAACAAAACTGATACTTCAAAGTGTTTAAACCAAAATTAGTAAGAAAAAAAAGTAAATACTGTCACTTAGGACCTTTTACCTTTCAGATAACTGTATTATAATATAAGTTTTTATTATATTTGTTTACATATTTAGACGTGTTTTACAAAAAAAAATCTTAGTAAAGAAATTCTTGTAATATAAACAAAAGACTTAAGAAACAAACTTGTTTTCATTATGATAATAAATTGATCGATTGATTTTCTATGGATTTCAATAACTTGTAACGCTAAATATAATAAAGATATTAAAGTATTTGTAACAAATTTAACGATTGTTTAAAATAATTTCAAAGTAAAATATTAAATTATACTGAATTGTTTCAAGAGTACCCTGCTTATATTTGAATTTCTTCCAACAGCTGTGTGTGTTTATTGATTTTTCACATTCTTAAGATGGTTGGAACATTTTGCAACAGATTTTGAATATATTGTAAAGAGGGAACGCCATTCTTTTTATTACCTACAGAGAACTTGCAGTTTTTAACCTTCAGATTTGTTTTTGGCAATTATAAAACCATTAAGCATTTGCTCGGTAAACATTAAAAATTGATGGAAAAATATTAATTTTAAATCACGCCATGCTGGCCCAGATTAAGATGACCCGTAGAAAAGAGTTTTCAACCACACCGGCATGTGGGAGATTTGTTGGGTTCTAGGATTCTATGGAGACAATAATGCTGGAAATCCGAAGAGTGGAGGTACGAGAACAAAATTTGATTTAATATGATAAAGATTTAAAGGTAACCAGCCCTACGCAAAGTAATATCTTACGGCAGTCCCGCGGGAGAAGAGTGGTTGGAGAATATATGGGGTTAGTGTATTACGCACCGCAAACCTTGTTAGTGAATCGTGTACGTTTTTGTTAGTACAAAAGTATCGTTCGAAGTTTCCCATTTCCGGCTCAAGATAAAAAAAATATTAATTTTAGACATGAGTGGTGGGACTTACATTTAAAAATCGACTTCGAACGAGAAATTTTTTATGCTTAAGTAAAGCAATAACAATTTTCAGAGTTCTTACCAGAAAACTGCTGAAAGGAAGTAGCCGAAATCATATTTTTTCACTTTTCGTTTTATTACGTTAAAAATAAATCTTTTCCACATCAATAGCTGTAAGTCATTCCATTTTATACCAGCTTTAAATACAGCCAGCGACATATAATCAAACTCTTCTATTTACAAAACGTTTATAATGCGCTGTAGTCTAGTAGGTAAGCTTCGGTTCAAACCCCAAAGTTCAAACTTCTTTTCAGCAAAATTTGTGACAAAAACTAAACAATCCTTTAAATGAATTTGATTGTGTAAAGATTTAAATGTTTTTAACAGAATTTTAAACGTAAACTGTATTTTACCGATTACAATCTAAACAAATTAAATTACAATCATTTTGAAGACAAATTCGAGCCTTTCAAATTCACAATTATTTTTAAAGATTTTTTTTCTTTCTTTTTTCTTTTTGGTGTACAACTTTCAAATAACTGGTAGCATCGGATTATTCAAAACTGAGATTTTTATTTCAATATTATGAAATCTCAAAGCTTACAAAAAAAAGCCCCGAAAAAATAAAATCATTTGCCTTCAAAACATAAACGCTGCATCATTATTATTGCAAACGTTTATTTTGCAATGGACACACGAACAAAAAAAGAATCACAACAAAAAAAGAAAAAAAAACAGACGACCAAAAAAAAAAACAGAGAAGGAAAATATTGTTTAAAATTAATACTCATGTTGTTGTGAGAAAAAAACAACAGAAAAAATGAATTTTTTATACGTTTCTAAAGTAAAAAAAATGTGAATGAGTGAGTGAATGAAGCAAAGTTAATAATTTACTAAATTTCAACAGCAACAAAAACAACAACAAATACAATGCATTCTTAATAAGCAGACAAAAACAGAGAGAGAGAAGAGGAAAAAAACAATGAAACAAAATTAAACTCCGATAAATTATAATTAAACTTATTAGACGAATTGGGGCAATGATGTGTGATTAAAAGCAAAAACACGAATGTTAATGACAACTTTACTACGCTTTAAAATAGCATACATAAATGATATACGTATACGTCATGTGTATATTTTGTCATATAAAGTTTGAATAACCCCCCTAGCTTCATAGTGATCTAATAAAATGGAATATGTTTGGCGTCCTTTCAAAACACTAGTTCAGTGCTGTAATAAGTTAATAAATTTTACTTTATAGATATTTCATTAACAATCTTGTTGTGTTGTTGGTTGTATATTATTAATTAAAAAAATAACATTAATTGTTGTAACTAATAAATTACAATTAAATTTTTTTTTTTACTTTATAGATATATTATTAACAATTCTTGTTGTTGTTGTTGTTGTATATATTAATTAAAAATAACATTAATTTTGTAATAATAAATTACAATTAAATTTTTTTTTTATTCATTTTTAATTAATTTTCAAACTGCATTGATGTTTCTAACATTGAATTTCAAGGTACAGAGTTTGTCTGCCTATTCTTTTTTTTTTTTTTTTGTTTTTGCTTTTGTTTTATTGACCATATCAAATTTAATAGTAAATGATAAATTTGTTAAAATTTAAATGCTCAAATTTGGCCCAAATTTGTGAATTAACTTTTAACATTTACTCTTGCTAACATACGCACTCATGCTGGGCAAATAGAAAAGTTTCAAGTTTAAATGCATCATGTGTCAATACAGAAGCTCAACACATGTTTTAATGCACACAGTCAGGACATTAGAATATATTGTCAGTATGCGATAAACAATTGTATAATAGACTGAGTTTAATTTATTTATAAATGTAAAAAAAACACATTAAAAACACTCATGTGTTTTATAAAAATTGTAAAAAAAATTATTTACAAAATGCAAAGGTAAAAATTGTTATTGATTAAATATTTTAATTGAAATTGTTTTCAAACAATTGCTAAAGGTGTTACCACTATTTTAATGTCTTCATTACACAAGATTTGCCATATAAATTAACGGCAATCAATGAAATATTTTTTTTTTTATAAAAAACAAGTTTGTTTCTTAAGTCTTTAGTATATATTACAAGTATTTCTCTGCTAAGAAAAATGTTTGTTAATATAACTTTCAATCGATTTAACTAATCGAAAAATATTGTTCGTAACTTATAGGTTTTGGCAACAATTAAGCAATCATAGACGTCCAAATTTAGTGGATCACAAGCTACATATGATAGATGGATTCAATATATCATGAAGATACAAAACTAGAACTGAAACACAAGTCTTATGCATTGACCCTCGTCAAGAAAACCATTTTGGATACAGGAGAAAACAAAAGTTTTTGGAACTAAAAAGAAGAGTAACTAAATGATACCGTAATATGACTTCTGAAAGGGATTTGGGGCGTATATTTCAGAGAGAAGAGTTTTGAAAAGTGATACAGTGCGCCTCATAAAAGACTGCGTTTTAATCTTCACTGATTGCTCTCATTTGAATGGAACGAAGAGTGACAGATTTTATCAGAGTCGAATCGAATAACTCAACCCTAAAATCTTCCTAATTAGTACAGCGTTTTTCACTCACAAGAAAATAAGTTTATAGGACTAATGAGAGTAGTGACTACATAATGCCGTAAAATGACTTCCAAAGAAAAAGTTTTTAAAAAGGTGTACAGTGCACCTAATCCGTGCAGTGTTTTTCATGCGCAATTTTAACAATATATAGGCTACTGTGAGAATATCATCGAAGAGATATTGTCACACTTTATAAAGCACTGAGTTCAAACGTAATGAATACAACCCGGTGTATAGATGTCGCAGATAAGATCTTAAAGATGTGACGAAACCTTATGATGTCCGTATTGCACGGCTTCCGCGTGTACAGCGATATTCGGGTTAAAATAAAAGAAAGAAAGAACCGCCAAATATGACACAACCATCGAACTCGCCAATTATAATTAACAATGAAGTCATGCATTCCTTCAAGGTTAGATAAGCAGCTTTAGCAGTGCTGTAAAAATAACAGACCAAGTACGGCACAACATGAAACTCACCAATGAATTCTCTACTTTGAAACTGCTTTAAATACCTTCGAGTTTATACTTGATAGACATGGATTCCTTCAACGACAGACGGATACTGTAAAGCGAAAGAGCTGCTCAAGTATGCTACAACTATCGTACTCAGCAATGAATTCTCTATTTTGAGAACTTTAAATACCTGCGGGCTTATAGTTAACAATGCAGTCATGGATTCCTTAACGCCAGATAAGCCACTTTTTGATGTGGCACTAAAGATCCGTGATGAAATTCGGCAAGAAAAAGTCTGTTAAACTTCAAAGAATATAAGCTTCGTATGGTTGTTGAAGACTTTAGTGAACCATTGCATTATGGGCGATCATGAGGAGGCGTATTGTTTTTGCACATTTTTAAACGAAATCTACAGTTTTTGTGAAAGATGAAGGAGACTGATACTACTACTACTGGGATACTACACAGGAGCCTATATCAGAGGATTTCATCAATATATGAAATAAAAGAGCTGTTAGCCTTGGACATTGGCAGTTTAAGGGGTTCATCAGAAACTACGAATGATTCCGTGGTATCACAATGGGCCTCACGCTTCTATCCAACTTCTTTTGGGTAAACATTCAACACTATCTACCTACCTACGTAGTGTAACAAAAAACAAGAGGCTTTGTCGACCAAAAATTATAGGGATATGTTGCCCTATTTTATATAAAAATATGCAATTGAAAATGAATCTGTTTTCGTTTGGTATAGTTGAACGAAGTCCGGGTTTTCTAAATATTCTAACAACAATGAGATATTGCTCTACACATTGCTATTGCTAAAGTATGGCCAACCATAGGAATAAAGTTTTTGGATGCTTAAGCTCTTTATTTTGAATTCCGTTGAATAAAAAAATATGTTTGAAAATGTTTAGTGCCAAAACAACCGATTCTAATCTCCTTCTGCATACTTGTAATAGCAGAACAAGAATTGTTTCCCTTTAAAATGTACAAATCATTACTGCAACTTTGTTTTAGTTACCCTGCTAACTTAAATTATATTTTAAAAAATTTTTATTTCAAATGTAATCAAAAGTAATAATTTTGTTACCACAAAACTTAAATTGGGTTAAAACCCTGCCAAAATATTAAGTCGTTTTACTTCCAAAACACTGACAAATAATAGATGGCTTATCTGGTGAACTATAAAATATTTTATTTGTAGCCAAAGCCACAACAATTAAAAACTAAAAGTGATAAACAACAATGGCAACAACAACAACAACAGCAAAAAATGTTTACAGTTATTGCACAAATAAATATGGCCAACGTTTAAAACCAAGTGACGCTGTATAGTAGAAATACGTTTTTAAATATTTCAGTCAAATGTAGGCTGTTGTACGTTAATACGGGTTGCTAATAAAAAAAAACGTTTTAAAGTTAAAAGGCTATTAAAAAAATTAATAATAATAATAAAAAAAATAATATAAATGGATACACAAATTAGTTTAAATATTATTATTAATGATTTGTTTAATTCAA
>QOCX01000114.1:81574-161202 GCA_005959815.1 Sarcophaga bullata
AATTAGAAAGAAAAACTGGAGGCAAACTTAATTGAACATGTAAATAAAGAAAATGAAAATATTAAAAGTAAAGTAGCGAATAACAAGTCAATAATCTATTACCATTAAATCGTTAAGTCAGTATAAAGATTAAATTCTAATAGCCATAAATATAATTTCGTATGTAAAATTCGTAAAAGTTGAGCGAGACTTCAAGGCAATGCAGTACTAATTTGCCATGTGATAGAATTCGCAATGAATTCCTTGATCTTGGCTCGTTTAGATTTTTCCATAGGAATTGAATCTATTAGAGATTAATTGCCAGTTACCAGATCAGTATGATCGCGTATATTATCCTACCACTCCACTACGAAAAGAGGGTACAAAGATACGCGTTGACTTCGAATTTATAACCACAAATTCCATAATACTTCACTAGTTGTGACCATTTTGTATTAGTCATTCTCATCAGCAATTGATATGTACGTAAAAGTTCCTTGTAGGTTAGACTATAAACTCGAAACTTACAGATGTTTGGACATGACGCTCCAAATTCCGAACAATGATTTACAGGCGATCTGAACATTTACTGGTTAACTAAAGTTTACTAAACACGTGCCATAATATGTGTGTCCACATCGGGCATATGCAGAACAAGAAAAATCGTAAGATTAGACCTCAGCCGAAGATGTTAATGTGATTGTTCAATATTAGAACGTAACTCAGACATAAGGCGACTATAAAGCGTAGTTCGCCGTGGTTTAGTAAAGTGAAATTAATTATTAAACGAGATCCCGTTATTCAAACCGCAGATCAACACAAAGTATGGAAAAATATTTCATTTGGAGATTTCCTCTCAGTAGTCTGCTTTCAAAAACTTTATGAATAAATAAAGTTGAAATGAAAAGTTTCTCAAATCTATCGTTCGAAGTCGACAATAAACAGTAAGTTCAGAAAATCATGGATAAAATTACCACACACAACTTGGGTGGCGTGAGAAGCTAAGCTGTAATCCTGACAGAATAATGGCAATAACCAATTAAGTGAAGTAAAAAGAAATTCTATTTAAAAATGAGCACAAAATCAGGCTCATCTTGCCTGGAGTGTATTTTAGAACGTTAACTGTGGAGGCATTTTTCTTATTCTTTTCAACAGACTACTTATAGTCTTAATGTATCTGGCAGTCAGATCGTCATTCGTGTAATCGTCTCTTATGAGCTCAAACTGAATGAAGTAATGGACAGCAGAAGAAGAATCAGCTTTGTGGCAATAATAGTTTTACCCTCTGCTGGGTGAGAAATTGCGGTAATGAGCAAGCAGATGAGATGATGAGATCAGAATCTTTCTATATATTGAGGGCAGATATTTGGAAAGGAAAATAATGAGAGACAAAAACGCTTTCAAACCAAATGGATTTGAGGTAATTAAAATTTTTGTTCAGAAATTAAAGGAGATTTAAGTTATGCAAAACTATCCCGAAATAAGCTAAGTTTACTAATCAGTCTTTTAACAGGGCACTCTATACTTAAAGTGCATTTGTTTAGATTGTAAATCGCCTGATTTGAATATATATTTGGCATCTTTGTGGTCTCAACACAGCCCAGATGCTGGGCAGGGTATTGTTGACAATAAGCTTGGAGAAGATATTTTTGATCGTATAGTCACAGTATTATGGCCTTATAATTATGGTCTTAATGAAAAGGTTTGTAATTATATCGACTTCAGGAAAGAATGTTACAAAAGTGTTAATCAGCAAATCACTTTACTGGTCGTTCTTCTGCTTATTTAACAATATAACCTAACATTTGAAAGCTAATATAAAATGAAATATTTCTTGCATTTGAATTGATGTGATAATTACTTCCCACTTGCCTCCATAAAAAAAAAGTAATAAAATAACAACATAAAACTCGAAAAATATTCAAAATTCTTTTCGAAACGTTACACTGTTGCTGTGATGAAGTCATTGTTACTGACAGCTGATTAATAATGTGCCAACCATTGTTTTACATCATATTTGCATATTTAAATTGATGTTCATTCATAGCGCTAGCTGGCGTAACATCCATAGAATTTAAGGTTTGTTTCATTCAGTTTTTAACAGATTTTTTTCTCTTCTCTTTTTTTTTTATAAACTTAAGTTCAAGGTTAAGCAAAAAAAAAATACATTAAAAAAAGTTTCTCTTTTCTAATTGCTTTTTAGAGTTTCACGTTGCAGCGTGTGTGTTTATATCAAAAAAAAGCAAAAACAAACAACACTTGATAAATATGAGGTTTTTTATTCAATTTTATTTCACACTAAAGTCATCAATTAAAATCAACCTTGATTGTCGTCGTGTGGCACTAGACATGATACATGCTTCGTGTCAAATTAAGTAGTGAATTCAAGTGTATTTTGTTTTTGTGTAGTTGCCACTGTTGCTAATAGCAATATGTTGGGTTTATCTACACACTACACCGTCGTAACGTGTGTTTAAGTTGGTGTTTGTGTTTGTTTTAATGTAGCAAATTGGCACAGTAGATTTTGATAAGAGCAGCACAACTGTCGTCAGCTTAGGATGATATTTTAAGCGGGGGGAAATGTTTTTTCACATCTAAACAACTACATATTAATGACGGTTCTATTAAAAATCGTAATACGACCCTAACCCTTCTATCTTAAAGTCGACTCCGAACGACAGATCTTTGAGAAACTTTTTTTCCAGAAAGCTGCTGAAAGGAAATTGTCGAAGAAATATTTTTTCATACTTCGTTTCATTGGTCATGTCTGACCTGGGGTTTGAACTGTGACTTTACGTCTAATAAGCTAACGCACTACTTTTTAATTTGCGGCGACTTCTTAACTAAATACCTTCGTGTTATAGCCTATAGGGTGCCACATAGTCTCACAGTTTCTTTTTGTCTTTTTAAGTTCTTTTTGTTTTTTTTTTTTTTTTTTTGTCATTAAGAACTTTCCAACTCTTTCATTTCAGTGCGTATGCAGTCAAGTGAAGTCAAATAAACTGTGTAATTATTTAAAATATAAATACTAATCATAAGCTTTGGTACAAGCTCTATGAATAATAATAACAATAATAATCACATAGTTGTTGTTGTAGTTAAAGTTTCAATTTTATTGTATTTATGACACATCCATCTTGGTAACAAGAGCCATGCACTCGCTCGATGTTCAAGTATACGATTTGTCTTTAACAAATAATTACCAATAATTGTTAATAAACAAACAAACAAAAAAAATGAAGAAAAAGAAGAAGAAGAAAAGCAACAATAACAACAAAAATGTATATGTAATATGGTTTCTAAAGAAACATATAATTTAAAAGAAAAAAATTCTTGAAAGTATGATGTTTTCTACAAACAAAAGACTTAAGCAACAAACTTGGTTCAGTAATAATCAGTAATCATCAAATGGATTTACTGCTGACCATATGTACTACATGGATTACAAATGTATTTGTTAAAGACTTATTTGTATTGGTAGACAGTTTAATACTAAGTATACAGAATATTAAAAAGAAGAATTTTAACAACTGTTAGAATTATTTTGCAATTGATGGATGCGCTTTGTTTATAAATCAATTAAAAATAAATTTTTTTAAATTTGTTTTGGTTAAAAATTTTGTTTTAAGATTAAAGTTAACACAGATTGCATCATTAGACATATTCTTGCACAACAGATATTTAAGCCGAAGAGCAGCTATAAAAATACGAATTATACTCGCAAATAATAGTAATAAAATAGAGTAATAAAAACTGAAATACGATTATAATAGAATTCTTTATTTTTATGTATTATTAAGCAATTTGGAACGTAATATTAAACCTTGCTTTGCATATTGTGGGTCTATTGGAAATTTGATAGTGGAAAAAGGTAGCTCGATCATTAAACTTAAGTATGAGGTTGGCTTTATTCTAAGAGAGTCATGTTGTAAATGCAAAGGCCAGAAACTGATAGTTCAGACAATTTAATTAGGCCTTGTCAATTAGTCTTGATTAATGTGCTTTTACAAAGGGCCGCTATGTATGCTTATGTGAACATGAATTTAACAAAACTTTCACATCCGTATACCCTATTCGAAAGTGAACAATTTCCCATTCAAACACAAGGCTTTGGAAAAAAAATTTTGATGACTTGTGATATCGAATTTTTTAATATTTTTGACCTGCCATGTAGGTGCATATATCAGAGGAACTTCTTCTAAGACTATTTAATTTTAAACAGATGAGAAGTGACGAATTTGTATGATCCAGCGTATCAGAGATATTATCAAAATTTGTTATTTGTTTCAAAGCCCCATTGATGCCGTTGTATATGACATAACATCGTTCAAATGTTCATCACAGCTTCTCTGGCTTAAGCATGTCCACAATGTTTAATTCTCCATAGTTCGAGCGCATAAATCAGTTTGAATTAGATAGTGGCTTTAAGAATACTTACTTACCTACTTAAGAGGCCATTTCAGGCGTCTCTGCTTCTTGGCTTTAAGGATCGCTGTGTTTTATTTGTTTACACCTACAACTTTAGGTAACCACACAAAATAATTTCACAATCTCAGGGGGTAATTTACATCACCGCCACATAAGATGACTGTCAAATCGCTTGTGAAGAATATTTAATGTGTCATGAACTATGTAGTACGCAGCGCCGAGCTCTTAAAACCACATGTCATGCGTTAGATTAGCTTTAAGGACCAATTTGTTGCATACAGCTTATAGGCATGAAACTGCGACTTAGGAAACCTCATAAGAATAAGTCTAACTAGGTCAAATCGCACGATCTCGGTGTCTACTACAAATCACTTCCACTT
The DNA here is from genome assembly GCA_005959815.1 of Sarcophaga bullata. Taxonomy (NCBI): domain Eukaryota; kingdom Metazoa; phylum Arthropoda; class Insecta; order Diptera; family Sarcophagidae; genus Sarcophaga; species Sarcophaga bullata. The sequence goes on from QOCX01000114.1 coordinate 86,362, forward strand.
GAGCGGACTGAGCCCTGAAAATCGCTTGTGAAGAATATTTTCATGGCAATTTTATTCATTCTTAGAGTTTTTGCCAGAAATCTGTGAAATATTTTTTTATATTTCATTTTGTTGGAGATGTCTAAACTGGGGTTTGAACCGAGGCCTCATATCTAATAAGCCAACACCCAATACACTACCTACTAAACAATGGCGACCTCATTGCTAAAGATAACTATGGTCAGTAGCCACTTGTTTCAAAGCCCACACGTTGGGTGAAACAGACGGAATAAATGACAACAAATTGGAAGGATGTGGATATAGTTTCTATAATATGTCCGTTAGCAGTTGTCAAGCTACGGAAGAACCTGTTGTAAGACCCTATTTAAAAATTGTATATTTAACCTATCATAAACGTATCAACATAAGGAATATGAATTCATAGCTACTCTCTGCTAAGATATGTATATGTTTTCTTATTTCATTTTTTATGAAATTTTTTAAGGGCTAATTATCTACTCTACCGTTTCTTAATAAACCTTAAATTATCATACACTATTAGCTTTAAGCAGTAATAAAAATTGTTAAAAGAAAAAAAAACTGAGAAACACTTATAAAAACCTCCACAGTGTAATTCATTGAACTTGTAAAAACGTGCAAATCATGACGGAAGTAAGAGGTCGATAGTCTTTTAGGCTTGAAGTTTAAAAAAAATCTGTAAGTTTTTTACATAAAAAAACAAAAAAAAAAATGTATGAAATCTTATTGAATAAGAAAAAAAATTCATTTTGTTCACCTTAAATGCTCCAATAACTTCAATGAAATTCATATTCATAAGCTTATTTGTTTAATGACCGGCTGTAAATTTAAATTATAACAATAAATCAACAGAAAAACAACAATAATTTATAAAATTGAAATAAAAAAAAACACCGTGGAAAACAAAACAATATCAAGAGAACTCAGGTTCAGGGTCTAGGAAAAAAATCGAATGAAAAACAGAAGTTTTTTTGTTTTGTTTTGTTTTGTTTTGTTTTGTTTTTGTAAAAATAAACTATTATTAACACTTATTTAGGCTTTAAGCAACAGACAATTGTAAGCAAATATAACTGAATTAAAATAGATTTTATTAGAACTATAACAACAATAACAGAAAACAATGTGTTGCAAATATTGTATGCTCAGATCTAAATTCATATGAGACTGGCCACAACAATACTGTTGACTAAGGCCTAAGGCTTTAGAAGTGAAATGAAATACATTTAAGGCGTTGGTGTATGAAGACTAAAAATTAACAACTGCAACTGTGACTTTGTTTTTGCAACACTGTTCTGTATAACACCCACCCGCTGGGTGTCTTTCAAACACCTCTTGTTCTTTCGAAAAGTATTAACATTCACACAAGTTTAGTTTTATTATGTATTGCTTGTTCCAAACCCATAACCCATAAATTTAATTCCAAAACGTTGCTGTTTTTTTGTAAAGAACCTTAGGTTTGTGTTGAAAACCAACATTAGTTGTGTTAATTTGAAATAAAAATACAAGTACTTGTCGGAAGTATTTCTAGCTTAAAGAAACAAAAAAAAAAGAAAAAAAAAGAAAAATTATACGAAATTATTTATTTGCTAAAGGTGCCTGGTATGGTAGTAATTTGCTTCATTATTAATGTGCTATTCCTAGAATTCATATAATTAAAGAAGGTAACAAAAGAGTTCTTTTTGTTGTTGTTGTTGTTTTTTAAACTCATTAAAACATTTTTTGTATGTACTGCATCAAAAAAAAAATGGTTGCAAAGCTTTGAGTAACAAATTATGTGAAACAAGAGTTAGAGTCTAAGAAACCTTGTTGAAGTACAGCTGTTATGATAACCCATGAGTTATGATTTATTACTTTAGTGTTCTTAACAATGCTTAAGAATTAATTCAAGATTTTAAATCATTTCCTTGTAATGAATTAATTTTTGTTTGTAAATCTTTTATCTTTTAAATTAATAAACACAGAAAACTTATTTCATTTGATATTTACAAGAACAGTAGATTAGGCGTCTCTACAAAAAATACAAAAAAAGATAAATTTCTTTATTGCTCACCACACTTATAAAAATGATTTCCTTCGATATCCTGTTTAAAATATAAAGCGTCTTGGTACTAAGAACAACCATTAATCAATAGCCTCCTTAGTGTTGGAAAATGTTTCGTAACAGATAATAATAACAGTTAACTAATGACTGCCGTGCGCAAAAAAACCATTCGAACTACAATTATCTTATTTTGGCCACCGAAATAGTGGATGTGTGTACTGCAACAATACCTTGGATAAAAAATGCTGCTTTAATCCTCACCGAAAATTCAATACAAGTGTCATGTTCGATACTTCGAAGTCTATTATGAATTGTCTCGTGTACAAGGAAAGCCTGTTTAAATATGGTAGCACAGTGGTAATGTGGCTTGTACTTCAGTATTCTATCACGATTACAACGAATTGCACTCTAGCGAAACATAAAGAAAATTTCTGAAAATCTTATACTTTCAAGTAAAGCCCACAAAAATATTTCAAATAACAATATTACAATAACAAATCAACAGAGAGATTCTAGAAGTTGCCAGACATTAAATGGTGGCAGCATAAACAATAAGGCTAAGTAAATTTTCCTCAAACAAAAAATTTTTCGTATGTGATATGATGATGAAATGGTCACCGTATTCTATTAAGTTGAGAATTTGAAGTTTTTACATCTTTTACATCTTTTACATCTAAATAGAATCAAGTAAATGAAGTTTTTAAGAAACTCATTACCAATTCACGTTATGACATTCTTTTTGTTACACCTTGTTGATGTAGTGGGTAAATTAATTTGTTTTTTTTTCTTATGTTTGTTTGCTTCATTCACTGATTTAACATGACACCACCAATAATTGATCGATTCTTGTAAATTTTGTCATATTAATGACGTATTTATTCGTTATTGTAATGCTTATTGTTAAAACGAAACAATAGAAATAAAATTTATAAATATTTTTATTTAATAAACCAAATGTCTGTTATGATTAAATAAGTTTTGAAGACCACAGCAGCAGCAAATATTTTTGCCTTTAAAAGAATGCATTTGAAGTTAAGCACGATATACATTTCAAAAGTTGTTACATAATTTTATAAAAAACAACTAAATTCTGAATTTATTTTAAATAAATAAAAGATTTTTTTATCTTTGAATTCAATGAATTTATTTATAACTTAATTAAAATACAATGAATGCACTTCCATTGTAAAATAAAGGGAAAAAAAATAAATTAAAATTATCATAAATTTTATTACAAATTTCATTTGAATGTTTATTTAAAAGTATTTTATTTTATAATAATAAATTAATTTATTATTTTATTTGTTATTGTTGTTATTATTTTCTCTAAAATATTTATTTTATGTATTTGTCTTTTAATTAAACTCTCGCTTATAATGTTATGCCCTAATGATTGTGTTTTATGCTTGAGAAAGATTGAAAGTTAAAACTTGTTGAGTGTATTTCTATATTGAATTTATTTTTTTCTAAATTAGAACCTTGTATACTAACATATTAGAAGGTGAACAAAAAAATAATTATTAATAAAATATACAAAAAAAAAAAATGAAAATACATTAGTAATGAAAATGAAATGGAAAATGTTAAGGTTGCTTACAAAAGCGGAAATTGCTTGTCCAAGTTTATTTTCTTATCATCATCGTATTGAAGTAGAATATTTTTCTAATAAATTAAGGACGTAATAAATACGAAGGCAAACTCATAATTAGCTAACCTGTCAGTGTTAGATTGCAGGCTTTTTTTCACTCCACCAATATTTGCATGTTTGGCGGGACCTACAGTTCAACATTGCAAAAGAACAATAAATTTAAAAAGCTTTTTCATTTCAATTACATACGTAAATAACACTCTCCCACTTCGAACGACAGATTTTTGAGAAACTTTTCATAGCAGATTTTTTGCCAGAAGATTTCTTAGAGGCAAATTTATTTATTTATTCTCAGAGTTTTTGGAGAAGTTTGCTTCAAATGTCTGAACATTTATGGTGACTTTTGTAAAATGTGCCAAATTTATTGAACTTCAAATTTATTGAACTTGCAACTCATGGCTAGAGATAAAATGCAATAATTATTGGGCTTATAAGTCGTTTGACAGCTTGCATCTAAGAATTTATGGGTAATTAGATATGTGCTGATGAATATTCAATTCCTTAAGTAAAATTCATTGAAAATAAATGAGAATTACTGATAATTCAATCCCTTGCGCTCACTAAATTCTTCCTCTTCCCTGGTTTGGCTTAACTTGGTCAGTACAGAGACTGCATTTACCTGAAACATCACAACCTGCCGCTATGCATGCTCAAGTGAGCTTTTTGATATCAAAAGCTACCACTCCGACCCAATCTATCCTGATAATTTATTGTGTGTCTGATCCAGATATTTTTTGGGACTTTACTTAACGGTATAGGAATATGGACATTATATGCTAAAAATAATGAGAAAACTCTCCTATTCCTTGGTTGATTGTTAAATCATCTATTATTACAATCTATGCATAACTAGTAGATGCATAAATTTACTTTCTTTGTTTGCGTTTTTCATTTCATTTCATTGTTATTAAAATGAAGTTTTAATGCTTGAAAAATCTTTTTATATTTCAAGTTAAGAGTTTCCTTATTAGTGCCTTATGTCAAGACGTATAGTGCCTAATAAATTCAGCAATTTGTATAACAATAAAATAAATTTCTAACCAAATAGCCAACCAGAGCATTAAAACGCAAATAAACTTAACTAATGAGTGACCAAACAAAATCAAACAAAAGACTTAGGCAGCAAACTTGGTTTTTTGAAATTTTGCCAAAATTTATTTGTTTTTGTGCAACCAACAATTATTTTGTAATAACTTTATTACAAATTATAGTTTATAGTTTTCCTTATCGAGACTTTTATTTTCCTTTTTTCGATTCATGTAAAAGAAGGAAAACTAAAAAAAACATTCTTTAATAATAATGACCCCTTGAATGACCTTTTCATTAAAAACATTGTTGGCTTGTTACTCGCTGCTATTTGGCCATACAACTACTACTACTGATTATGATTTTGTTTTTAAGAGGTTTGGTGTGCAGTATTTTTCCATGTTTGTTCATATTTCTTATTATTTATTTGAGTAATTCTTATATATCATGTTGTTTTATTATTATTATTAACTTTTTAAGTAATTGTTTATAAGAAAAATTTTTTTTATTTTAAGATGAATCTATAATTGAGATTACCAGACATGTTTGCTTATGATGGTTTATTTATTTTTTGGTTTTTTTCTGTTTTTAATTAAAATAATTTTTCATAGAATTCAGTGTGTATATGTGTGCTGTTTTTATTGTTTTATTATTAATTTTATTTTTTTAGATAAATATTATGGATGGCTGCATGGATGTTTTATGTCAAATCATTTTAGCAACAAAAAAAAAACCCAACAATAAATCATTATTAGAATGGCTAAAGGAAAGAGACGTCAAAGCTATTTAAAATGATTTGATAATTAAAAATAAATCATAAGAATTATTGTGCAATTCATTATAGAAGCTGTCAAGTTTATTGAAGTGCAAATATTTCAAAAAAAAAAAAAAAAAAAAAACTATCAATTATAATATCTTTTGCCCTTCACCACATTGCTTAAATACACAAAGTTTTCATATTAGAAAACACACATTAAATGCTACAAACTGCGTTCAGCAGATAGGATGACATATTGATTTTATAATCTGTCATAAGCTTTGAAATTAAAACATACTTCTCGTTCGTATTCTTTGTTAGTTTCGTATTGACTTAAAGTTTTTAACTGCGTAATGGTGGTAAGCTTTTGCTTTATTGTACTTTTTAAAGATTTTCTACCAATTTTGGCAGCACTATCAGTGGCAACAAGAATGTCGACATACTTAAAATATTCTACAGTGACATACAAAACCTCTTGCCTGTGTATAAAAATGTTTAAGTGCTATAAACTCAAATAAAAACCCTCGGTCGGAATAATTTATGTCTCTTATGCCACCGCAAACTACGTACTATTTTAAAATACCATTTTATAGTAAACGAATGAGTCAACAACGGACCTTTCGAGTTTCTTCCAAGTAAAAGTCTATGCCATAGAAAGAGATGCTCAATTCAATTAGAATATACAAATGGTGGGACATAGTACTTCGTATCATTTCACCATTAGACCGCAGTTTGAAAAGTTTGATTGTATGAGAATAAAGCGAAGATAGTATTAGGCTGTCTGGAGAAGAATAATCAAGGTCCCACTTAATGTGTGATTTCACGGCAATAACAATGCAAACGAGGCCAGGAATTTTATGTGGAGTGAGGGATATTTGGAACAATATACTCGAAAAGTTTCTTCAAAATCTGTCGTTCGGAGTCGATTTTAAACTGTAGGTCCTGCCACTCATGTATAAAATTAACACACACATCAAAGGTGGTGGGAGAGGCTAGGTCGTAATCCTAACTGAAAGGTAATAATGACCAATTTTGTATGTATATATGTATAATCAACAAAAGAGAGAGACAAAGGCTCTCCTCAAGCCAAATCGATTTGTGGCAATCGACACTTCTGTTGAACAATTACGATAAGAAAAAGAAGAAGAATAACCCAAAGCTTATTTTGACAGATCACTGTAGAATTAAAATACACTTGTTCAGGATATGGATCATCGGATATACTCGGACTTTGTGATAAGAAGAATAAATTGTCTGAACATACTCTTGAACCTGTCAGGCAATAATTATTTCAGGAGGAAACGCCTGGGTACATACCAGATGCTAGATTGGGATTTGTCTTTGTTGCCTCCGAGAAGCATCCTGAGGCTTAGCAGGACAAAATGAGAAAAGACATTATATGGATACCCCATAAAACATGAGAGGGCTACAATAGACCGTATGGTTGCTGTACTAAGGTAACTCTTTACCACACACACAATATCTAGAGTAAAACTAAACATATCAAAGGTAGTTATGCGCCCACATAGGCTTTTTGTTCCAATAACCTACTTTTTGCTTAAAATAATAAAGTGGCTTGTCGATATCATGCTGGAAAGCAAAACATCACCCACTATATTAAGAGGTAACTACATGGTAAAGTATATTTCCTCGCAGTATGTATTGTCATTAAGCGACCTTTTAATAATGTTCACAACGTTACAACAATGCAACTCTTAAATAAGTTAGAAGGGGACCAGGAACAACGTAAAGAGAGAATTAGTTAGAAGGAGACCAGGAACAACGTAAAGAGAGAAACTCACATGGATCAGAACTTTTCCTGTTTCTTAAGGATGTTAACTGACGAAGAGTTTGAATAATTCTGCTACATGGAAGATGTATTGATGCTTTTGAGAGGAAAGAATCCGATTCATGTACACATAGCATGCATTTGGACACGATATAGCGGCCTGCATGTGAATTGGACCGTAAACTCTTTATTTACAAGGAAGATGAAGATGCTGCCTGCTTTCTTGAAAAAGCGATTAGGTTCTTCAACTTGGGTATTTCCCTGTATAGGAAGTTGAAATAGAAGCAGCATCTATGAAATAGGTTAGCAAAAGATGAGCCACAGATGCTTGTCCATGTGTAGAAGAGCCATAGTCAAACCCTTTATAATAACACTTTATAATGATAAATAAGGTGCATACCGAAACGAAGGAAACATTAACCTCTTCGGCCTACCTACTTACCTAGAGTTAAAAGTGAAAAATATGTGGATGAGTAGAAATAGTTGAATCATTATCAAAGTAGTGGCGAATAACATCGAATTCCTAGTGAGCTAATAATGATAGCCTAATGATGATACGAGATCGTATCAGTATCATGAATACAAGGAAATAAATGTTAATATTTTGTTTGAGAATTAGAGTATCGGCAAATTTTAAACTTTATTTTCCATTAGTTTTACTAGACAGCATTATTGTTTGAATTATTGAAGGTAGGCTTTTGACCTCTACAAAACATCTCTTATGTAAATAAAATATTGGGTTTTTAAAAAACTTTTTTATAAACTTAATATTATTTTAGCACTAGCACAAGCTCAATGCTGTTAAATATAACTTCGTTTTTTAATTCAACTACTGTTTTAAGATTTAAATTAAAGTTAGTTCAGCATGATTTTAAGAACAGAATTTCAATACGATTTATAGCGTGAGTTTAAAACATTAAATTTAAATTTTAAATTACTTGTAATAAGATAATCTCGATTAAATTTAGTTGATAAAACACACACTAATAGATTAGAATAGACAGGCAGACTGGTTTCTTAACAGAAACCCGTCTAATAAATGATTAAAAGATAATGAATTTTGTATAGAAAGAAGAAGAAGAAAAATATAAGACTTGTTTAAGAAAAAAAAAAGAACTATTTAAAGGTATTTGAAAAGAAGAAAACTATAAATTAATGTTTATTTTAAATTCAAAATTCTAACAATAGTTCTTAGACTTTAAACTGAGTACCAAAGTTATTGTCATTATCATACAAAAGACTTAAGAAACGAACCTGTTTCAAAAATAAGACGTAGCCATGGCAAATAATTTTTTAAAAAAATTTTTTGTATTCAAACGAAATTAAGTTGTAATAAAAATGAAAACCATATTTTTCGTATACAATGTATATGACACTTTGCCCGCCAGCCTTTAATTGTTGTCAATACCAACACCTTAAATCAATATTTTATCTGTGCACTGATCAAATCGCTTGAGAGCAATAAACAGCGACAATTTCCAAGATTTCAAAAGAATGATAAACTCGGTCTTAAAGAGATTAAACATGATTTAAACAAGAAAATCATAAAGAAAGAATTTTTTAATGGCTTTTTAAATGAATTATTGCCACTTGTAGTTCAATGAAAATCAAAGATTTTGAAACACCTACAAACGGCTTAATTTATGCCATCAATTTGGATTTTTTTTCTCGTTTGTTTTATGTTTTAAATACCAATTATAAATCAATTTTATTACCATTAAAAAATACTCAGGCAGGAAATATTACAATTTAAATGGTATTTATTGTTGTTGTTGTTGTTGTTGTTGTCGTTGTTATTAAGCAGTCTAAATTTAAATTTATTTCGTATAATTAAATCGAAATTATTATGTTAATTATTATAAAAACAAAAATGCTGAGTATTTATACAAAATTTATGCATTTTAATACCATTTTCAGCAATCGTTTGTTTTCGATTTTAAGAGTTCATTTATTTAAATAATTTTCCCATAAAATTGTTTTTCAATGCACACACGCATCTGATTTTTATATAAAAAGCTTTTTACACACGTGTTTTGTTGAAACTGTACTGTACACACGTTTTTATATGCCTGGCCAATGAATTGTTTGCCAAGTTTTTTTTTTTTTAATTTAAGGCCAAAATGAGACTTATTTCGTAAGAATGTTTTTTTTTTGATTTTTGATTTTCAATTTCTTTTTTATTTCAAAAATATATTTTTTGACATTTATGATGACTGACAGACACATAAATATCTCTGCCTCATGTCATATATTCACATGTCAATAATTTCTTAAATAAAAAAAAAGAAGGCAAATAGACGGTTCAATAAGCAAGCAGGCATCATTTACGTTATCAAGTCCATACGGAGATTATTTTTGGTGATGGGATTTGAGTGTAACGCTCATTTAGGTTCTCATTTTTTTTTAACTTTTAAGACATTCGGATTAATGTTAGAAAATTGCACAAATTTAAGACGTGTGTTATTTAGTTTAAGAAGCAGTTTTAAGTTTATTTTAAGTGTTACAAAAGTGTATGCTTTTAATAGCCAAATTGAAATTTTGCAATGAATTGTATAGTATAGGGTAGGGTTTAGATGCATTATATATAACTCTTGGTTAAAAGAATGGAAACGACTTGGTTCGAAGAGCATTGCAATTTCCCACGGCCAAAATAATCACTGCACCAAATTAAAAACAGTTAAAACACATTCTTTTCTAGTTGCTATAAAATGTTTATTACAATCCACACTACATTGGTTGCCTAATACATCAATAGTGTTCCATATTCTCCCGTCAGCAGTAGAACTTTTACTTTCAGCTGTCAGCCCTTAGTGAAGTATTCCTTTTTTGTTGTATGAATGATGCAATGCGCTAGGAAAAAGAGCACCAATCGGTTCTCCAATAATTACACTACTCCAGCTACAAATAACGGATTATTAATGCCACGCTTATGAGTTAATAAACTCAAATGAAATTTGCTTTTTTTCAAATCAACACCGTTAACATGACCCAATACACAGATGGCCTGTATATCAGCGGCAACTGAGACTTAATCAAAGGAATACGCAGATTTATGTTCAAAAAATTTGATCAACAGCCACAACAGCAATCATTTTTCTTAGTGGCTGTTGCCTAGTAGGTCCCACAGAGTCTTGCTGAGAAGGATGGTAGATTTTTCAAGATCTTAGATCTTGTGCATCCTATGTTGAGTCTACAGCAAAAGTGAAATCTCAGAAATCTTAACAAGTGGTGTGGTATTATTGTTAACAAAGTGATTGCCCTGATAATTTCTATAAAACTGTCTGTCATAAAAACATTAGCTTTGAGGCAAAAATAAGCTGAAGTACCGTCCCCACAAGTCTGTGATCGCATAAACAGCTTGAGTGTTATCTAACAGTCTGTTATACAAAGTCTGTGAAATGCCAAAGGTATGAGTGCACCGCAGTATTTGTGTACACTGTCCCAGAACTATATTCAATCAGAGGCTCTAGCAAGATACAGACCCAAAATTTTTATCAATGAGAAGTCGTTGTAAGGCCATACCCTTACAAATCAATTAGACTATAAAACCCGAATTGTCATGGAAGGGTACTTGCAAAGGAACAGAGGAGGCGGAGTACAGTAAAGGTGTTGATACAAAGCAGAAATTTGTTCAGGGCATTTATTGAGCCCTTTGGGCCTTATAGGAACCGCAGGCCAATGCCAAACAGTACCTAGGAGAACAAGCTTTATGGAAAAAAGCTTACAGCTTCTATTCGCCCCACCTTTAAACTATTATATCTCCAATATTTCAGACTTTAGCTTCAGATTACGAAAAGTCTTTTCTTATGGTCTAACATTAGTTGGCTCAGCACTGCTAAGAATGTTTTTGAAGGATTTGGATTTAAAAACTCCATATCAGGGAACGCTTGTTACTTTATAAACTTTAATTATAACAGGAACTTTCATAGAAATTTCAAAACACAATTAAGCAACGAAATTAAGACGGAAAAACAAAACCTTTGCTTTCTATTTTGGATTACGTTTCAAACTTTTAAGCTTTTATAGCCTTCAGCTATAGACCAACCCAAGAGGGTTGAAAAAATCGTAAAAATACGTTAAAAATATCATGTTACTCTCAAAAGGAGAATAACCATAATTAATCATTCATAAAAAGTTAAATACAATGTTTGAGAAATTTCACACGTTCAAAAAAAAAAAATCTAGCTACAGTATAAATGTATGTCAGTCTTGGCTAACTATTCATGTCAAAAGGCTGTTAACATTTGAACAAAATTCAATAGAGGAGTTTTATTTAATTTTTTTTTTTATTTTGAATTTTATTTTTTAAATGAATTAAATGCAAATTGTAAAAATTCATTTAGCAAAACATAAATTGATTAATTATTTTGGAATTTTTGGTTTTTTTTTTGGTTGTATTGAGACAAACATTAAATAATTGACTGAAATAAACGCTTAATGAGCTGTGAATCCATAAATAAAAAATTAATTTTTTTGCAAAATCATGCTTGAAATTAAAAAATAATGCCAATTATGAATTTGAACATTGAAATCAAATATTTTATTAAAAAAAAAAAAAAACAAAATAATTTCAATTAAAAACGAAGAAAAAAAATGTTTAAAAACTGAATATGGCAGGGTAATGGCGTTTTCAAGTTCTCACCATTAAACTATCATCAATGATTTTATGAAACAATTTATCAATCTTTAAATGCTAAACGTAAGATCATTAATTCTGTTGATTGAACATCACGTCTTACGCCTGATATGAAGGCGTAACGCCATAGTGATTATTAAAAAATAAATTTTTTCATGTTTTTTTTTTTCATATTTTGTGTGAATAACTGAATTATGCACACACTTTTTTATACGAAATTTTGTTTTTAAAAAAAAATCTAAAAATGATGCAACCACTGTATACCAAAAGTGCAATTGAAAGCCTGGGAACTTTAAATCATCAATCAATCTTTTTAGTTTGCTTTGCTGTGCTATGTACTTCACTATATAATTACTGGATTCTTTATAAGTTAAACGAGCTTCAAATGTTTTTTTTTTTTTCAATAATGCCGTTAATATGTTAATAATATTGGGAAAATTTATTTTAAAAATATTTTTTTAAGAAAAATTTTTTAATTTTTTTTTAGTTAATTTTAAATTTTTTTGTAATACTTTTTAATTTTTTTCCTTTAAAAAAATGTAGAAAAAAATTTAAATTTTTTTTTAAATTTTTTTTAAAGGAAATTTTTTTTTACTTTTTTTTTAAGAAAAATTTTTTTTATTTTTTCTTTTTAGAAAAAAAATTAATTTTTTTTTAAGGAAAAAATTTTAAAATTTTTTAAAGTATTAGCGAATGTTCCATTGTTATAAATTTTTCTAACATTGTTGCTGTTGTTGTTGATGTTTTATGTGTAGATATTTTATAAATTTGTATTTGATTAGTCTTAGGTTTTACGTGCTTAAGTTTTTGTCTTGCTTTCAGTGTGATGATCTTTGAAACAAAAGACTTAAGAAAGAAACTTTAATTTCATATTTTGCCCCGTCATAAATTTTGTTTCGGTTTTCCTTTAAAATCGGGTTAATAACTGTAACCTTTTTTTACAGCCATCATTACCATTTAAAATATGAATTCTCAAATTAACAATAATTTTCAATATTGATTGCAATGGCATGGAGATAAACGAAAAGAAAATAAAAAAAGCAAAACGACAACAACAACAACAACAGTTATTTTAAGCTTAATTTTCCGCCTTATAAATGAAATGGTCATACATAAAACCCGTTAAGGTTTTAATTTTAATACCTTAAAATAAAAAGGGGAAAAACAGAGGAAAAAATTTAAGGAAAAATATATTAAAAAAACAACAAATAAAATTTTAAATATCTTATTAAAAATATGAATTTTAACTTTACTTACCATTTTGTTATTGTTTTAAAAAAAAATATTGTGTTCCTTGACAGCCAGCAAACAGTTATTGTTGCCTTTCGTTTAAGACTTTGAAATTCAATTCAAATTTAATTTAAAGAAACAAACAAGAAAATATTGCCGCTATAAAATAGACAATTAATAAAGACAATAAATGACAATTAAGACAACAGTCATAGCACTTTAATACAGTGAAACATAAACACTTTTATAGAGTGTACACTCATAAAATTAATGTTGGTAAAAAAAAATTAAACACCTTTAATGTTCTACACTTTTTTTCGTTATTTATTTAAAATAATAATTTTATTTATCTATAAACAACAATAAATTTAATACAAACAAACTCTAATAAGTGTGTTTGAAACTTCTAAAGTCTGGTTGTAATTTTATCATTTTTTGTTTTCAATTTTACTTCTATTTTTTGTTTTTCGTTATTTTTTATTATTTTTTTTAATATTTAACCTGTTAATAAATACGCTATTCAATTACAAAATAATTAAGTAACTTAAATTGCAGTCATATACCATGATATTCACATATGGTGGATGGTGGTACTTGAGCTGTGGCTTATTATTACTGTGTTAAAATGCATATTGGATTTCACTTTTCACAGTCACTTTTTTAAAAAACCCATGTATGGATAGTGTTTTCAGTTAGCATTTGTGAAGGGCCAGTCAATATTCAATTTTCAATACACAATTAATATGAGAAGATGACATAAGAGCGGAAATTAGGTAATTATTGTCACACTACACCATAGCAAAAGGCAATGCATCGTTAACTAGTCGATTAAAACTCATTTCCTAAATCCAAAGCAGTCCATATAAATTCAGACAAAATTTTAAAGGCTCTTCTATTATAAATGAATTCATAATTTACTATGATTCCCACACAAAGTCATTTTGAAAGTCTTGCAAAATTTTTTTTCCGTTTAAAAGGCCAATTGATGACATTATATGGAGAATACACATACACATACATAAAGACATACGACTACATATGTACTTAATAGGAAGTTTTTCAGCCAGAATTATGACCTAGCTTCTCGCACCACTTCTTTTGTGTTTGTTAATTTTAGACATGAGTGGCAGAACCTAGAGTTTGAAGTCGACTTCGAACGAAAGATTTTTGAGAAACTTTTTATGGCAATTTTATTTTGCTCACAGAGGTTTTGCCAGAAATCTGCTGAAAGGTAGTCGCCAGAGAAATATTCCTTTATATTTTGCTTTTGATGGAGTTATCTGACCTGGAGTTTGCACCGAGACCTCAGGTTCAATAAGACAACACAGTAACTACTCGACTACTTTGGCGCATAATTCAAGCTGAACTATACCGATTTGGCATGAAATCCGCTGTGGTTCGAGGCATATTCATATACGCCTGCGATTTAAGAAAACCGGGCAATAGAAAATCTAACGAGGTTACTTTGAATTATCTTGGTGCCCAGTTCTCATCACTTTCACGTGACAACACCATGCCTTCGCATCGCAAATGTGGAATATTTAATTTATCATGAGTTTTGCCACACAATGATATTCTGTTGAAACCACATATCACTGGCGTTCAAGTCTTCTAATTCAGATCCAAAGAAGTAGAGAATCATCAACCTATAGTGCTTATCCTTAACAGTGATGACTTGTCCAAAGTCGGTCTCAAGCAAAGCAGCAAATAGTGGCTTGGATTGGTATATAGAAATGAACCTCATTGCTGAAGATGATATTTCAATAAAAAACTAGGCTCATTTGTGTACTACTACAGAGCCCATTCATTGAACACAAGTCATTGACTATGGTTCTTCATAATAATTTGGCAATAACAGACTGAATAAATGAAAACTTATTTAATGCATGCAGCTTCAACACGATTGGCTATATCATCTAGCTAAATTCGAAAGCCCCTATTGAAGACCCTATATAAAACCAATGACAAGAAACATTTGTTAATGTATTCATAAACTTTCCTTATATTATAAATTATGCAAAAAAGTGTTTATTTGGAAGTCGTTGTATTGTAGTAGATAGTGTGTTGGCATATTATACAGTGCCCGTGGTTCAACGTCAGCCTTAGATAGCTTAGAATAAAATCAAATATGAAAAAATATATCTTTAGGGAACTTCCTCTCAGCATTCTTTCGGCTTTAATTCTATGAGTAAAATAAAATTACCATGAAAAATTTCTATAATCTGGAGTTTGGAGTCGACATTCAAAAGTAGGTTCCACCATCACCCGTGATTTAAATGAACTCACATAAAATGAATGGTTTGAGAAACTGGGTTGTAATCCTGACTAAAGTGTTATAATGTTCAATTAAGTAAGTAAGTAAATGAGCTTTATCTGTTATGGTTTTCTAATTGCATTCAAATTGGTTTTCGAAATCTAGCACTAAAGAAAGTAAGGACTTTCCCGTAAATAAAGCATACTTAATCCCCAGTGATGTTTTGTGGAGCAAACATACCAGACTGATCGTTTTACATACAAAATGTTGTAGGAATGAAAGGTTTTCCGTTACATACATAATTGGCCATTACAACCCTTCAGTCAGGATTACGGCCTAGCTTCTCATCACCACTACCACTTAATGATTTGTGTGTGTTAATTTTATACATGAGTGGCGGGACCACAGTTTAAAGTCGACTACGAACGACAGATTTTTGAGAAAACTTTTCATGGCAATTTTATTTACTCTCAGAGTTTTTGCCAGAAATCTGCTGAGAGGAAGAATAAATATTTTGTTTCATATTTCGTTTTGTTGAAGATGTGTGACTTGGGGCTCAGCCTTGGCTAACACACTACCTACTAGATTACGGCGAGTACTGTATGGATACCTTAATTTCTCAATACTTTCTACATGCCAGTTTGACTGACGAACAGGGGGTTGAATTCGAAGATCTCACTTACGCAGTAGACTATGGTAAACACCATAGTCTGACCGACTTTAAGTCGTATAATATCAACACACAGACTTACATACACGAGGTTGCAATTTAAGTCAGTTCATTAAGCCCCTAATAAGCCCATAATACTGCCTCATAATGACTAGGCATCATAGATTCGAAGAATGTTTGTAGAGGATAAGAATTGCTTTATGTCCAGTTCATATAATCGGGATAATTTGAAACTTCATTGTATTATGAAGCATTTTTATGAAGTATTGATGTTTTCCTTTGAAAAGTTTGTTGCTTAAGTCTTTTGTATTTACAAAATATTAAGAAGAAGGAAATATTTTTTTTTTCATATTTCGTTTTTGATGTCTGACAGTCCATTAATTTTATGTAAAACAAACACTCCTGCCTATGGAATTGTAAAAAATATTTCATAAGATTTTCCCACTGACATTAATCTGGCATGTGGGTCGGTTGTAAATAATTTATTAAAAACATATTTAATCAATTAATGAAAAATGTGTAACTTTATTTTGTTTTTGCTACCATTAAAGCCATCAATCAAATATTATTTTAAGTCCATCCATCAAACATTTGAGATCATTTAATTATAATTGAAATAAATCGAGTATTTCATACACCGAAAAAAAGAGGTGATAATTAAAACAGACAATTTCCTTATAGGCCAACAATAAATTGGGGTAAATATGTAAGCAACATACAACAAATTGTTGCTGCAGTAAAACAATGTTGCCGTAAATTTTGAAACAATTGCTAGCCAAAAATGTAACAGACTACAGAAATGTTTAAGCTACCAAAAAAAAAAAAAAAAAGTAATTCCAAAACAAAAAACAACGACAAAAAACACAAATAAAATTAATTTAATTGTTGTTACTTTTTTTGTAGTACTTTTTTTCTTCTTCTTTCTTGCCATTTTCATTTATTGATCTCCAATGGATATTTGATTGCAAACAATTAAACGCACATCGAAATGGTTTGATTGTTTGGTTCGTTCGTTGGTTGGCTTGGCTTGTTTAGTTTGATTATTGCCTTGGTTAAGCAATGACTGATTATATGGGTAAAACGAAATACTAATAAACAACAACAAGAAATGACCTAGTCACACCTTTATGACGTTTATACGAGTATGTACTCTTTGCTACTGTTGCTTGGAAGAAAAACCCAATAAGGGAACATGCGAACACAGTTAAATCCGACTTGTTAATACCCTAATACGGTAAAGGCATAGAGTTCAAGAATTAAAGCTGAAGTTTTATACAAATTCAATCTCAATAAGGTTAAGATATCATTGACTTTTAGCAAATTTTAGACAAGGCGTTGACAAGGTTTTGGAGCAAATTTGTAGAAATTGCTACATAATTCATTATCGTTTAACGCTCTTGTTTAGGAGGCAATTTTGTTTTCCAAATTTGAATTAATCATTAAAATTTCAAGTATCTTCTAAACCTCGTTATGAGAGTTCAGGGATAAGTGGTGTTATGAGAACCAGTGTTCTTTATCTAATCTACTGGGATGCAGATTCGATATGAGACAGCATTTTGCATCCAGGCTATGGATGCATGGATCAAACAAAGTTTCAAATCGTATCACCAGAGTACTTATTTAACGCGGAAGTCTAACATATTAATCACAAAGTGATGTAATGAACAGTTTGATACCAGATTGACTTACTTAGTCGACAGATCCGTTACACAGATATCTGTGCAGACTTCTTTCACTGCGTCAGAAACTATCAGAAACTATCAGAAACTATCAGAGAATAATACGGTACATACGATAAAGAATTTATGATCTGGAGCAGTGGTTAGTTGATAAACTTGATATAAAGCCACTGTAGTCTAGCTGATAGTGTGTTGATAGGGCCGTGGTTCAGGCCCTAACTCAGGCATCTACAACCAAAGGAAATATAAAAAAAATTTCTTCGGCAATTTCCTCTCAGAAGATTTCTAGCAAAAACTCTTGAAAGTAAATAAAATTGCCATAAAAAGGTTCTCAGAAATATGTCGTTCGGAATCGACTGCAAACTGTAGGCCCACAGACAGAGCATGAATCGTGTAAAAAGATAGGTCGTAGTCCTTACTAAATGATTGAAATCTTCGCTGATAGCCAAATGATAATTATGGCAATAACATACAGAGATATGGGGTTATCGACTGTACTGGTATTTAACAAATATGCTTTATATGGGTACCTTGTCATCAAAGATTGATCAGAAACGAAGAAGAAGTATTACAGCCATAAGCTTAGACTATTCAATGCCTTTTTGTGCTTTGAAAATCAGGCTATTGTGGAGCAATGACGCAGTTGGAAGGATTACAAACATACTTTGGAGTGATTCCGATGAGGTGAACATCATGGATATTTTAGACCAAATAAAGGCGTTTTGAATACAGCAACGAGTGTACTCGCTGACACTGTATTTATATAAACACTTGCACCAAATTAGCGTGGTGTCTGCTCGACATGTCAATAATACATCTCAACAAACACTATTTAAGCTCTAGATCCTAATATATTCAGGATGACACTATGCAAGACATAACTCGTCTCAAAGGAGTTGATAGAAATACAAAGAATGTTGACCTTAATGGTAAGCGTACACTAATTTTACTTGTGCCTTAGGAATATGTCGAGAGTTTGAAGTCTGTTCGAACTGTCTTAAACCTCATCCGTATGGGCTGTACATACAAAGCCATACTGAAGCAATCGCTTTAATGAAAAGCATTATCAAGACATTTGATTTCAAAGAGTTACAAACAGAATATAACCTCTTTACCACCTACTAGTGTTGTGCATCAAAAAAAAAAACGGTCTTTCGCTTAGAGTATGACTTCTTTGCGAGTGCGGCATTTGTTACCACCACTTTTGTTGTTTATTTATGGTAGAAATTGCAAACTTACAAATTTACTTCGTTTTTTGTTGAAAAAAAAAAAACAAAAACTTGGCATGTCTTACTAAAAACAAACAAATATTTTCAGTAAGTTAAAGTATTTAGTGGTTGCCTTAAATATGCCTGTAGAAAATTTAATCAATTTCGTAAAAACTTTATGGATTGGCCAATGGATATGCCCAACACACAAGTCAGTCTGACTCTAAATACACTTAAAACTAAACTTACAAGACGTTTTAATGTCAACCGCATAAAAGTAATGGACAAATTATGCAAACAGCCAAAGAATAGTTTGTTGCAGAGCTTTGTGGGCAGGCCAGCAAATAAGCATAAGGCCAGTAGTATGTGTGAACAAATCAAAAGACTTAATAAACAAACTTGAATTATTTGTTGTTGATTTTCTTTGTTTTTTTTTGTTTTGTTTTTGAACACATTCAAATGGTTGATAAATTATGACCATTAAACGTGTTTAAAATAATTGTTATTGAAACAATTAAACTTTATTTATAAATTTTTTTTAAAATAAAAAAAAAACATTTAGCAAGCAATGGTTTACCTATGGCTACGCCCCTTGCCCCCATATGAGATTATGACGTCCTGCATGATATGTTTATAAACCAAGCGAGTTTATAAACCAATTAAACTATTAAAACCATTTTAATCTTTTTCTAAACCCAAAACACTTTCAGGAATTTCCAATTAAGGCAACAGAACATGAATTGTTGTTGTTAAAACAAATTAATTTTTATTAATTTATTTTGATTTTTTTATTACAATAAAACTTAAAATAGAATTACAATTATTAAGAGCCGGGTATGTAAACACCATCTGAATACGGAAGCCATAAGCCCTATACAACAGATAAACTAGGTTAAAGGAGTGCCAAAAAAAATTGATTTTTTAGATTAACTAATGCATATAGCCAGTCTGTGGCTCAAGAGTCTATCTGAGTATCTTTCTTTTTATTTCAATATTTTTGTTTTCCAATAAATAAAAACTAATTAAAAATTATGAATAAAAACATATGGAAAAAAAACACTAAAAACCATGTGCAAATACTGTAATCAAATAAATCAAAAGACTTAAGAAACGAACTTTATTTATTCATTAGGCCACTAAAATGATTTCAAGTAATTTTTATTAAACACACTTTAAAACATTAAAAAAAAAATTGCTAAAAGTCCTATACCTCTACACAAATTAAAATAAATTTGATGAACTAATCGAAATGCCTTGGAATTAGCCGTTCGTTTTAAAATATTCACCACTTTTATGTTTTTGCAAAAATGTTTTCTTGCTCAAGTATATCGAAAGATTTAAGAAGCGAACTCGACTTGCATATTTATCGATTTAAGACAATTAAACGTGCTTAAAAACACAGGAACTTTTAACGACAGCACAAAATTTAATATGTAAAGGTAACGATTATATCATACAAACATACATAATTGGTCTTTAAAACCCTTTATGGTGTGTGTGTTTATTTTATGTATGAGCGGCTGAACCTACAGTTTAAAATCGACTCCAAACGACAGATTTTTTTTGAGAAACTTTTCATGCAAATTTTTTAATTTCCTCTCAGAGTTATTGCCAGAAATCTGTTGAGAGACAGCCAGACTAAAGGGTTGTAATGGCCAATTATGTATGTGGGTGTAGTCATTAGGAAAGGGAAAATAAGTACGCGATTAATAAAACATCATCATTAACTAAGGGCGGTGTAAAAAATTAGGAGTCAGAAGTTCTCGGAATCTAGATACTGTGGACATGAATCATGATATTCTGGACATTGAAGTGCTTACTGAAACCAGAATATTTTTCAAGCATCGAAAAAGGCTTTCGAGTTCATCAGTGTCCTAAGACAGTGCAAGAACTACTTCACTCCATATGACCTCTTTGCCATTTTCATACATCTTATATACGATTGAAATTTGAATGCAACTGTGGTGTATGGAGCGTTTTTCCGAAATTAATTTCTCGAATACATACAGGAACGGAACACAGTGTATTTTTACTTAATACTTGTAATACACTTTTTTTCACTTATTAATGGTCTATTGCCAGAGAAAATTCGTTCTTTAGCAGCACTATCCGTATATAGAACTGTCTCCCTACATAATTATTTCCTTTCACTTATAATATAAGAGATATAAAAGCTTATATCCCCAATCGAATACTATTTTCCTTCTTCCCCTAACGTATCTTTTTAGATGCGGTACAATTTAATACAGAAGTAGGACTATTCCCCGGCCTGCTATTTGTCAATAACGATCACCTTAAGAATATCTGACAACGCCACCTGTTGTTAAATTGTAGAATCCCTCTAATAGGAACTTTTCTTACTATACTTAATACACGCAATAGAAGACGTTCCTCTCTATTCACTTTGCTGTCTCAAGTTATTTTACTAGATCCAAGACAAGTCAATACAGAAGTAGGAGCTATAACGAAAGAAGATGCGGCAACGTACAGTAGAATCTAATTAATGAGAACTTTTCCTCACTACACTTCAATATATGCAACAGAGCGTTGTGAAAAATAAACGCAGAAGAGGCGTTGTTTCTAGAAAAAATATAGATGGGCTGCTATTATCTTAGGACCAAAGACCTGCTTAACTGGAAAATCTTACCAAGATCTTACCATAGATTAAAAGAGGGGAAGATGTTCTGTGATAGCTCTTTATCCCTCAAAAGAAAATAAAACCAAGTAAGTAACTAAAAAATTATCAATAATTAAATTTCTTTAGCAAAAAAGGGAAGGAATTGTGTTTCAAAAAGACAACATCAGTCCATTACATCTGTAGAGACCCTCTCTTAAAAAATGTTTGCATAACAACAGGGTGAATACTAGAACCAAAAGCGTTGATACCCTAAGTCACTGAAATTGCAATCTTGAAATCCAGCTAAGTCGAAGTCAAAGCAGAACTTTAAGTAAACGAGACGTATGGTGGTTTTAAGCAACTATAATGCCTTTGAAATTTAAACCTATACTGAGGTCTCTACATAAGCAAACTGAAGCGGTATCCCTTAACCCTCAGAAGAAATTACTCTTTTACATGTGAATTGTTACATAGAACACATAAAGCAGTCTTGTGCATTGAAGGTTTAATACACAACAATGTGGCTAAGCAAGTTAAATGTTACCTGTTTTCTTGACCCCTTGTGAACTTCCCATATCTTCTTCTCACTTGAATTGTGCGAGAATATGCAATGCAATACAATGCATTTGAAAACAATCCAAGCGTGGAATCTTATAACCTGTAGATTATTGTTAAACATGAATGCCAATGGCATAAAACAAAAGACTTAAGAAGCAAACTTTTATGTTTTTTAATCCACATGAAATGAAAATGTTGTTGTACAACATTGAAACAACAGACTTTAAAGCTAATATTTCTGTTTCATCTTTCCCCGAAAGTAACTAATTTCCTATCATTAAACGCTTTGTATTCTACACTAAATACAGACCAAGAAGGCTACTGCATGTTAATATTAACACATTACTTGCTTAGCAAAGTGTCAGTCAAAATAAAATTTTAAAATTCTAAACATCAGTAAACAATCTGCAGGCTTAACGTCATACACAGTTCTGCACTCAGAATATAAATTCAGTCAGTACAGCGGTACATGCTGTGTCAATAATATTTTTTGCGAATTATTTAAAAAAATTTAATTTTTTATTTTTTTTCTTTTGCATTTAAATGCTTATAATTGAACTCCTTTTGTTATAATTTCTTGAAAAGCAATCATCATAAATATCAAATTAATTACAAACGAATGAAAGCTTTTGAAAGAAAGAAAAAAAATCATCAACACAGTAAGCTACCGTAAATGGAAGGAAGGAAGGAAGGAACGAAAAAACGCCCAAAAAACTCTTACAGAAAAGGTATTGAAAAATACAAGCAAAAAAAAAATTGAAAAATTGAAAGCAACTTAACAGCTGCTCCAAAACTTTTAAAAAGTAAAATTATTTTCAATAACAGAAGGAAAGATTGTTTGAATTTTCAATTTAAAAGATGAAAAAAAATTTTAAAAGTTTCTCAAATGAATTTCAAATAAATTTCGACAGGGGTTTTGCGGTTGACAGTATCTTAAAGCGTTTCAGATATGATGTCAACCACAAAATCTCTTTTGTTTCGTTTCACACTCTTTTTAAATTCATCTGTTAAGAAGAAAAACCAAACAATCTCATAAATTGCAAGATCAGTTGTTAATGATAAAGTGTAACTAACAGTGACGTAAATATTTGGTGTCATTTTCTTGTTCATTTATTTAAGCGTGACAATTATAATACTTTTGCTGTAAACAAATTTTTTTTGTTTTCATTCTTTCTCTCTGTCTCTCTTTTACTTTAAAAATGTATTCCAATTGACAATTTTGCTGATTTCAATAAATTATTGATTATGTTTTGCCTTTTCTTTTTCTCTTACCCTCTCCCCCTCTTTGTGGGTAATAAATGCCAATATAACTTGGGTAATAAAAAGAACACCCCACATGCATGTATGAATGTAAACAAGACTTTGGTAAATTGATAACCATAAATCGATATGCAAACGATTACGATTTTTAAAATCTAAAATTAATCACTGGTTTCGGGGATTTTATTTTTGAAGATGCCAAAAATATTTTAGCATGCAATTAAAATAACACGTAAAGTTAAAAATAAACTTGACAGGAAGATAAACAAATTAAAAATAAATTAATCAGAATACATTAGATGGAGGATATTGAAATATAATAAAGATACTTTAAATTAGTGGCTTTAACTTAGTCAGAGTTTATCTTCTGAGTGTAGGTCTCAAAAAAATCAAAAATATCTAAAGCCGAGTCAACTTTAGGATATCCATTTCATATCTGAAAAGCCTTGGTATCGCTGTATACTACCACGCAAAGCTCACTCTGCTAACATAATTTTAAAAAGACCTTAATTGGTTTGGTAAAAATGTTTACAGAATTAACCGCTGAAAGACAGACTATATAGGATCGTACATTGGATTTTTCGCGTCTTAAGTTTCCTTTGAAGAAACTTCCTCCACGACAAAAGGTGGGACATAACAGGCCGCATTTAAGAAGCTGTTCTTTTGACCTATTAACTACCATATAGCAGTCTACACATGTTTCCACAATCATATCTAACTAGGCTGTGCACTTTTCAGTCCTAGAATGAAGTTGAATACGTCATCACTTCATCGCTGTATTCTGAGGACATTCCGGCAAGAAACGTATATCCAACCAAATTACTAACGTAGAAGAGAAAGAGAAAAGGTTTTAAATACAGCAAATGATAATGGAAGAATGCAGAAGAATTTCAAGACCAGCTTATTGTTGGAAAATTCAAAGCCTTATTCATCATTGGTTTGGATAGTGTTTCGCGAGTACCCGTACTAGCTCGAAAATAAAGTATGAAATAAAATTTCTTTCGTCGACTTCCTCTCAGAAGTCTTCTATCAAAAGCCTTGAGAGTAAATAAAATTTCCATTAAAAACTGTCCAAATCTATCGTTCAAAGTCACACGCTCATGGGTGGTGTGAGAATCTAGGTTGTAAACCTGAATAAAAGGCTGTAATAATCAATTCGCCCATGCATGTAACTAAGAGTTGTCACTAATGAACATGAAAACTTTTTGGATTGCAATTTCATTTCAAGTATACAAGTCAAAGGATTTTACCGAGTTGTTCGTTAAATTTTCGTGATAATACAATACAATTAATCACCCATTACTACAACATTGGGAATGTAATGCCTTTAATAAAATTTATAGTAAAGAATTTTGACCACCAAATAATAAAAAAATATATTAAACATTCCTCTTAATGCGACAAGCCTTTAAAATAAAATATTTTTATCTCTTATCGAGATACTAGCATCAAAAAAGAGGCTCATATAACACTAATGATTCTTAAACTGTGTCTATTACATATTAAATAAATTTATTATTCTCAATCTATTGGTCGAATAATTAAATTCCAAAACGGCCAATAATTTTATTCGAACTCTATTGCTTAGAAAGATGTTCTAAGCCATAAAAAAATTAATGAAATCTTTAAAAATTAATGTATTTTTTAATAATTATTTTTACAATTCTGTATTTAAAACGTTTAACGCAATTAAAATAAATGCAAATTAATATGTTGAATACGAAATTTTTGAAAAACAAATTTCATGGTATCGCTTAAATATTTGCAAAGGTCATTACAAAAGCAATTAAATTTTAATTTTTAAAATTTTTAAGAGTTTTTTTAAGCTTTATTTTATGTTTAAAATATAAACGTTAGGTAATTTATTTTTTTATTTTATTTATTTTTTTTAGTAAATTTGTAAAGTATTAATTTTTTTTAATGATTTTTAATGTTTTTTTTTTATTTTTCCTTTTTTTATTTTTCACTCATTATTAGATTTTATCATCATTTTATTTTTCAACGTCCTTTCATTCATAAATGAATTCGACAATTTTTTAATTCTATTCTTGTCATCATTAAGCCAGACTTTTAGAAGTTTTAGTTCCTCTACTTGGTTTATTTATTTACTTATTTTTTATTGGATGTTCTTTAATAATATTAACATAGTTTTATTTGTTAATTATTTATTTGATTCAAAGATTCTTTTATTATTCTTACAATCAAAACACTTTTCAATTATTGCCGAACAACGCGTTTATTTGTGAGGAAACAAAAGAACCGCCTATACGTGACAGAATCGTTTGAAGACACGAGCCACACTGAATTTATCAAATGCAAACGATTCAACATAAAGTCTTTTTGCTGCTGTATTTTTAACGTAAAATATACAACAACAAAAAAATAAGAAAACAAAATAAATAAAATCAAACGCAAAAAGTAAACAAGATGGTAACAAAAGCAATAACAGCAACAACAACATCAAGAGTAACATTAAATAAAAAAAAGTGATGAAATGAAAACAAACAATGAAAATAAGAGATCAAAAACACAATAACATTGTTTTTGTGTACGTAAAAATAAACACCAATAAAATACAAAGCCCAGAGACAGAGAGAGAGAGAGAACAAACAAAGAGTCTTGAAGAGTGTATGAAACAATAACCAGGTTTTGTTGTTGTGTTATTTGTTAAATGAATGTAAACGAAACAAAGTTGTCAACATTTTAATTTTAAAACTGCTTTCTGTGCTTTTTAAGAGATTAACGAGAAAATCGCTTCTCAGATTTTTAAGAACAATAATAATACATCCATAACTCATCATTATAACCCTTTAGTCAGGTTTATAATCTAGCTTCTCACATCAATTTCAAAGTCTATTCATGCAAACTAAGCATTAATCATTTATAAAGCAAAAAATTCAAATAAATTTCAAAGAAAAAATTACGCGGTTTTACCAATTTTAGTATCTTCTTGAAATTCATAAGCTGACAACACTAGCAATTAAATGTAAACAAAATTTAACAAGTAAAAGAAAAAGAGAGAACTGCACATTTTTTAAATTACGGTAAATACTAATAAAATGCATTAGACAGTGCTAAAGTAAGTGGCTTTTAGCAACATTGTTGCTGAAATATTGTGAATCTTTGAAAATGTAAACAAACTTTAATTTCTACTTTCCTTTCCTACCATTTAATGAGAATAAAATGGTATTTAGACTAGCAACATGTTGCCACAGTATCTTGGTTTAACAACATTGTATTTTTAAAGCTATAATATTTTAAAATGTAATATTTACGGGTAATAATAGCTCCATAAATTGAAATTTGTTTTTTTTATTATATTTTCATTATTTTTTATTACTCAAATTTAAATAATAATTTTTAACATTTAAAGAAGTGTCAAGGAAGGGCATGAATATTTAGCACAAATAAAAAACAAACGACAACAAAAATTTTTCAATCACTTAAAGAAATACGGAATCAGTTCGGTTGAAATTTTCAACTGATGTCGTCAGTTCAATAATACCATAAAACATGTTTCTGTTTTAATTTTTTTTTTTGCTTTGGCTTTTGTTTTTATTATTGTTTTAAATGTATTTCTTTTTAAAATATTTATACACGTTTTTACATCATTTTTACGAAATTGATATTTAAAAAAAAACAAAAAAACATTTTTTTCTTAAAATAACTTATTTACATGCTAATTATGTACAAACAACAACAAAACTGGTAACAAAATTGTAATTAATTATGGCATCCAAAACCCATGTAATCCAATAATCTTTCTTGTTGTAGAGTAAGATTATGATAAATTTAGCTTGATAATTTGGATTCAAGATACGAGGGTGGGCTAACTGTGTGTTGTAAATGTATCTGAAGTTGCAGAGTTCATCTCCTGGCTCAGATATCTCAGACAAAAACCAAAAGCGAAAAAATGTTTCTCAGCAATTTTCTGGCAATAACTCTGAGAGTTAAATAAATTTCTGTCGAAGATTTTTCTACTTTGTTGTTCGGTGTGGTGTGAGAAAAAAGGTTGTTGTCCTGACTAAAGGATGATACTATAGCAGACACAGTATAGGGTAGGTTAAAGAAGGTTTAAAACCATTGGCTAGCAATGTTGCATGAACATTCCTGCTGTCAACGAGATTGAGTTTCCTTGTAAAACATTATATTAGGCATAACTCACGTCAGAAAAATAGACTGGAAGAAATTAATGAGGTTTGTACAAGATACAGGCTTCCTCCAGAAAGTATGTAAGTATGCCGACAACAATCTTAGGAGTATTCTACTATGAATGCGATATTGAATATTATGGTTGATTTCCTGCCCTTTTAGCTGCCTATCTAACATTTCATTTAAAAGGCTACACTTATTCTGAAGCTGTAATCTTCGATGATAGTTTGTTATTTAAGCAATTTTTTATCACCACATAGCATGATTACGGAGAGTGTACTATTATCCTGCAATGTAGGGTATTCCTTGGTTAAGCATATTTAATCGTAACATTATTTTTTGTTTAGTATTGATTTAAAGAAATAAAATTGAATTTAAAATCAATTTTAAATCTCCATAAATAATTTACTTAAACATCAAACGTTTGATAATTGCCAATATGGTGTAACTAATACGGCAGCACTAATCACTGTGCCATACATGAAACGCAAAAAAAAACATAAAAAACAAAAGACTTAAGACACAAGACAGTTTTATTGCAAACCAAACCAATTAAAGAATTTTATGGCGATTTATGTTACCAATTTTTAACAAATTATTTAAAACAAACAAATTTATTAAAAAACAAATAATCTGCATAATAATAATAATAAAAACTTCCTTATTAAATATATTAATTGTTCTTATAACACACACACAGGCGCCAGTCAATATGATTACGTTTTTATTTCTGTTTACGAATTAAATCCTTAACTCTCTTGCTATCAATTAACCTTGACTGTTAGGAAAAAAAAACAAAAATTATCAGCAAACACAAATAAATCAATTAAAGTGTAGTAAAAGCATTAAAAAACCTTAAGAAAAAAATAATAACAACAACAGAAAAACCGCCAGTAATCGCTACACTATGATCTTAACATGAGACAGCAAAAAATAAAGCAACCGTAAGAGACACTGTGTCTTGACTAAATAATGCGACATAAAATGACAACAATGTGAACTGTAGGCTTAGACTAATTGCGTTTAACCCTGATGTTGTATAAGCCTATACCGAAAAGTAACACATAAAAATTTAAGAGCCTCAACAACAATAGCCAGCCTATCAACACATCATATGCAAGAATACACTTTGAAAATAATAAATGACCAGACCAGTTAAATTGTATTTAATTTAAACAATCGCTTATTCTCTTTACAATTTTAGTTCATTTAAGGCAAACAATACAAGTGTTGACAACTGAAATATATTTCATTCTATTCGCTTCATTAACAATGAAAATAAAAAGTAAAATAAAAAAAAAATCAATTTCAAATCATTGAGAGATAAAACAAAATGTGCTCTAAAAAGTGCGTATAAAAATGATTAATGAGTTGTACGAATTAAAAGCAATCGTGTAGAATTAAATACAAATTAACCCTTTAAGAAACAAATCGAAAATAATTTGTGCGAATTTAATTTGAAAAAATTGGGTGCTGCATTCTACAATGTTTAAATAAGGTTTTGAACATTTTGAAACGAATGGAGAACGTAAAATGTGTGTGAAATCTCATCGAAACTTCTTATTCGACTTATTCATGCCATTATGGGTAGAATGATTTTATATTAAAATATCCACTACAGTTTCTTAGAGTGGAGAGCATATGGAATGTTAAATCGTCCATGGCTGCGGCTCATAAATCAGGTATAATTTGACTGATGATACTTGTTATGTCGAACCTAAGAACCTCTGCGATTTGTGGCCTATTTGCATACACTTGAGTCTTAAGAATACCCAACAAAAAATCCTCTAACGGTATAAAACCGCTCAATCTTGGTGATTAGTTCATATCATCACCATGTGGGATGATCATGCCGTCAAATTGCTCATGCCGAATGTCTAATGGGTCAGGAGCTATGAAGCAAGTTTCGCCGTCCTGTTAAAAATAGATTTCGTTGGCTTTCAGATCATCCAAATCGTGGTATCAGAAGTTGGTAA
Source organism: Sarcophaga bullata (assembly GCA_005959815.1). NCBI lineage: Eukaryota > Metazoa > Arthropoda > Insecta > Diptera > Sarcophagidae > Sarcophaga > Sarcophaga bullata. The sequence goes on from QOCX01000114.1 coordinate 115,881, forward strand.
TCATCGACCCATAGTGGTTGCCATTAACAACGATGACCTGGTCAGTGACGTTCTTAAGGAAAAATGGACCGATAACGCTGTTAGCATAAAATTCACTCCAAGCAGTGAATTTTTTGGTTAACATCCCAAAACTCGGAATCGTTTAAAATGATTTTTAAATTAAACTTAGGATCAGTTGTCAGCTGCTTTGAAACTTATTCCACGAACACAGACTCGTCGTCTATGGTCGTTTGTAGTAATTTGGTCAAACAGACTAAATTAAAAACAACTAATTTGACAGAAGTAGCTTCAGCAAGATGTCCATTATCAACTGTCAATGTTTAGAAGTGCCTTTTGAAAGACCCTGTAAAACTAAGCTTCAAAGTTTCAGCGATTCTACACGTACTACAGCGTTAAAAGCCAAGCTCGTCGTTGAAATCTCTTTTAAATAGATTTATCCACTGAAGCTGTCATTCAGACAAGTTTTTTGTGAATACTTTTTGATTTGATTAGTTTGTTGATAGTCGTCTTAAGGCTAGTAGGTAGTGTGTTGGCTTATTAGACGTGAGACCATGGTTCAAATTCGAAGTGAGACATTTTCAACAAAACCAAATAAAAGAATAGATGTACGGCGACGTCTGCCAAAAACTCGGGGAGTAATAAAATTGCCATCAAAAGGTTTCTTAATAATCCGTTGTTCGGAGTAGAATGTAAACAGAAGATCTCGCAACTCGTGTATAAAATTAAACATAAGTGGTGTGAGAAGTTAGATTGTAATCCAGACTATAGGATTGTAGTGACCAATTATGCATGTATGTATGTGGTTGGCTATAAAAATTGTAAGAAAAATCATACATACATACATACATCATAGGCAATAATCAAACAAGACTTTCGAGGAAATATGGACAAAAGATTGTTAATTTTTACATCAAAACACTTTCGATGGGTTAAATTGTTTTTTTTTTGTTTTTTGTTTTTCATTTAATGTATTAAAAATATTTATTTTTCATTCCATTGCTTTTGTCAAATTATTTTAAGGTTTATTTTTATCCGACAATATCTTATGCTCTGATTTTAATAGTGGGATGTTAAATAGAATTTAAAACGGACTACGAAAGCTAATATTCACAGTTTGCAAATACCACACATTAAATTTAAAATTGCAATGACAAGGCATAATAATATTTTATAGTTCGTACAATATAACAGGAATTTAAAAGACCTAAATTCTTGAGCCTCACAAATTTTGAAAAAAAAATAATTTTTCGTGTAACAAAATTACGCAAATTTAAAGTGCTAAGCATACTGTAAGGTTCAAAGAGAACTTGATTAAAATGGTAAATCTTTTTCTATTATACTGGGTACAGGAATTCATTCGAAAAGTCGAGCTATTAAAAATGAAAGTTGTTTCCTATACTTTATGGCACCAAAAAAAAAAAAATTTTAAGAAATCTACAAGAAGCTTTTACGCGCTTTCAAAATATTTATCTCTCTAATGTGCTTCTTTTCTGCAATAAAAAACGGGGCTGGATATAATTTCAAAGGCAAAAAAGTGTATTTTTTTTCGCAGATTTAATGTCAAAGCCTTTGTAGAGAAGCAAGTCTGACTTAAAAAAATTATTTCTAAAGATAGTAAGCCACTATTAATTAGTGATTCTTAATTAAGTATCAATAAAGTTGTTTTTTTTTCTTTTTAATGTCAATATAAAATGAAATCAATTTCATAAGATCTATTTTAGTTGCCACCAACAATTGTTAACTGATTGTATGGCGTTACTAATTCAGCAGCACTAACTAAAGACTTCAACTTTTTTAATACATTATGTTTAGTATTCTGGTTCAATTAACTAAACCACCAACAAAAAACAACAAATAAATTTAATTAATGAGTTTTGTTTAACAAATAGCCTTATAAAAATACAAAAAAAAAATCCACTTTTTTTCTACACCCAATTCTGTTCTGGAGTAAGTTTTAAAATGTCTAGCATAGATGTTGACTTCTTCGGTACTTCTGAAATTATTTAAGTTTTATCTGAAAAATATCACACACGCCTTTATTTATTATTTTTGTTAATTTTATTTGTTATTGTAATTGATTAATTGGATTTTATTGAGTTCTTTTGTCTTTTAAATACGGAAGTGTTTACTCATGGTTCATTATTGCTTTTTTAAACAATTGCGAAGAAGAGTACAAATTAATAATAATTTCTTGTTATTGTTGTTGTTTTGTTGATGTTGCTTTTGTTTTTGTTGTTGCTTTTGTTGTTATTGTTATTGCATTTTATATATTTTATTGACTTAATTGGTCTTCATAACACCAATTATTTTATTATTTTCATAAAAACTAAGGCATTAACCTTTAATTTGATTGATTAGTTGTGAACTTCAATAAATTTGAAGTAAAAAAGAAGTGAAACAAGTACATCAATACCAAGCGAAATAATTATAAGCACAGATTTTTAATAAGTTATTGTCTTAAATATTTTTTTTCGCTTGATATGCAGCATACTTGGGTAAGGCTTAACTAATGTGGAATCATTTCGTAACCAAAAATTGTCACACAGTTAAGTAAGTGGATTCAATTCCTGACCCCACAATACAGTCCTCTAAATGTGCAGGCAAGTTATACTCCCAAGATAGACTTTTAATTATTCTGCTTCTACATAATTGTATGGAAAGTCTCAAATGAGCTCTGGTAATAAAAACTACCACCACAGCCTTTATACCTTCATCCTTTAAATCCATGTAAATTCCCAATTGTTATGGAAATACTACATTTTTAATTGTGATTGATATGAAATCTCTAATAATTTTGAAAAAAGAAGGTAAAAGACATACGAGGGTATGGTGTTTATGGTTATTTAGTTTCAAACAGTTTACATTGCAAGTGAAAGGTAAACTTCTTCAGGGAGTATATTCTACATAAGGATTAGTTACTTAATTGATCATTACGACCCTTTAATCAACATTACAATCTAGCTTCTAACAGCATCCATGTTGTGTGTACTGATTGTATCAATAAGTGGCAGGCGATACAGATTGCCGTGACAATTTTAATTACTTTTCGACTTTTTGCTAGAAGACTGTCGAAAGAAATATTTTCCACATTTTCTTTTGTTCGCGATGTCTGAGCTGAAATTTGGACCACAGACGATCATCACAGACTATAATAAGACAACAAACTACCTACTAAACTAGAGGGACTTCGTAAGAACAATAGAGTTAATAAACAAGTACTGCCACTCGACCATCGAATATGAATGGACGTATATAGAAAGGATTCGAATTGTTAACGCATCTAGTCTAATTCAAACAATTTTATAATCCAGTTTAAAACTTTGTCGAGGTGTGAGAGACGAAAAGTGTATTTGAAGTCTTGATTTTATAGTCAGTGAATAGTCGTCTGTATTTATATCAAGCAGATCTTTATATAAATTTATAAATTCAACACACAGTCTAATAGCTTAGATGGCAGATACATCACTAGACTAGGATGCAGAAGACACCATCATTTAATCATCTGTTACAAATGATTAAAAAAAATTATTTTCTCTGTGCTTCATTAGATATTGAACGAACTGTTGATATTCTCTGTGGTCTCCAGACTAAACTAAGTCCTGTATGATGAAGGTCTTTTATCAAAAGGCGTCGCGTAGGTGAAATTTTTAGTTGCTGAGAATAATGTTGATGTTTTCGGCTTTCTAGCAATATTCTTGTTTACAGCAGCAATATTTTCAAGTATGTTGATGAACAGCAATCAGTAGTCGACCCAGAATCTTTAAATTCTTGTACCACACTTCGAATGATTCAAAAAAACATCATATGCACTTTTTCCTTTGATACCTTTACTAAGTATGCGAGCATTTTTCACAATTAAAACGAATTGCTCTTTCGTAAAGCACTCCAATTTTTAATAGTCGGAATAAACATATGCTATGGCTACCAAATTTCTTAGTTGGCACAAAAAATGATACCAATTATAAAATGGTTGCTCTTATTGAAACACCCTTTATATGTAATATTTCTTACACACATAATTGGTCATTACAATCTTTCAGTCAGGGTTACGATCTAGTTTCTCACGCCACTTATGTTGTGTGCGTTAATTTTATACATGAGTGACGGAACCTACAGTTTAAAGTCGACGCCGAAGAAATATGTTTTTCATATTTTCATTTTGATGTCTAACCTGGGGTTTAAACCCTGGCCTTATGTCTAGTAAACCAACACACTACCTACTAGACGGCGACTTCCTTATAATAGGTCTTATTATTCACGTGCGTTTCTCAAGAGAGCATAGGGCTTCTTCTGCGCATATCGTATCTTATTTTTCTTCGTTGCTGTTTTGTGTACGTTTCTTTAGTCATATTTTCTTCCAGCTAAGAAGGACACTAGACAATTGTAGCAGAACCCATGATATTAGGACTGACATCTATAGTTGCGAGCAAACATCGCTCTTTGTGAAAATATTTTGAGTATGTCACTTACCCTAGTTAAACTGCCAATTAAGCGAAAATTCTTTCAGAACGCCAACCTATTCTGTTACAATATACAATCTAGTTTCACAGCCAGACTTACTTGGCACACGATGGATAGAAGGCACACCAACCAACTACTCAGGCTGGAATGCAATGTCATCTCGATCACAGTGGACATGCTTAAAACTCATTAAGTTATGGGAAGACATTCAAAGAGACTGCACATCCCATCTAACTACTTCTGTTGTTCTGTGTTGGTCTGCTGAATGTCAATGCTAATCTCTTACTTGGCTCTCCATTCCTTGTTAGCTTACCGGAGGTATCTTTAACGAATTCTTAAACTTTCAGGCTGATTTCCACCGTAGGGTAGCCGTGCTTTTAACTTGCAGCCCTTATGCTGACCAACTTCCTTGATGAGTTTGGTGCAATTCGGTCAGTACAGGGGCTGTGCTTACTTGTGGCATCACAATGGGCCACTATACTTGCTCAAGTAAGCTTTGGTAATCGAAGCTACCACTTCGACCTAAGACCCAATAGCGAGGAACCTTAAAGTTACTTTGCTGATAAATTTCTACTCTTTCTGAAGAGGTAGCGTAGTCCGATCCTACATGATATTCCTGAGATTTCTGAATGAAGCTTTTATAGAAGAAGAGTAGACCCTTAATTTGTTTTAAATAACAATCTTTGTAGTTAACCTCTACATTACACTACCTTTGCCGGCAAACAAAATGTTCACCAAACAGTTTGTTTCCTCTAGCCATATAGATTTTTTGTTAATGATCTTTGGTTAATGTTGATTGCAAAGATGCGAATTCTTTTCATTAAAGCAGTCGTTGAAACAGAAGGGAATATTAAAATTATGTAGCAATTATTAATAACAGCTGCGATAACATCCATTGGTTCGATTATTCGATGTCTTAGGCGTGTGTTACGCAAACAACTTTCATCTACCAAATCATTTGCACAAAAATCTGAAGATTTAAAAAAGTACCCCCATTAAGTCTTGTCCCAATTTACAGAACAATGGATTGAATGCTGTTGTATTGTAAGAAATCTCGACCTCTTTAATAAATTAATTTTCCTTTTTTTTTTGTTTAAAATCTAATTCAACTATTTACGGATTCTCCTGTTGATTATGTTTAACGCCACATGAAATGATTAAAAAGAAAAACAGAAAAAATCATAAAAGATTCACCAAATAATTTAACTTGTAATGAGAAATGCCACTTTGACGCAATAACAAAGAGAAACTTTACTTAGGTTTTTTAATTTATTTTTTCTTTTCCATTTTTCTTTAAATAAAATTTTAATAAGATTTAATTTATTTTATTATAAAAATGAAATAAAACTCTTTTTAATTATAGTTGAACTAAATACATGTGGTCTTATTCATACAGTATAATTAAAGTAATTAAATCTCTCATTGGAGATAAAATTGAAATTTATTCGCTTGCGGCAAATCAATTAACAAGATTCCAACCACTGATAATTGGCAATTAAAATTAAAATAGTTTTTTATTATTCCGTTTTTATTTTTGTTTTCTTTTTTAATAGGAAAGCAATAAATAAATTAATTTCTTTAAATTTAAAGAATAAAGAAAAAAATAAACTTTAGAATCAAATATCGTATGAATTAAAATGTAAAGTTATGGCTCCTTTAGTAATTAAAGAAGAGTAATAAAGACAGAACGTGTAATCATTTTTACTTTAGTAAGCCTTATAAGCTTTGTAAGCTTTGAATTGGAAAGTGGCAAACATTGTACGACTGTTTTTTGTTAATTAATTTTTAACCCATTTGTAGCGATTCAAAGTGATTCTAAGGGCATACAAAGGTAACAGCCTGCCTTTGGAACTCTATAAGGCGGCGATCGGTAAGGTTGATGAGGTCTTGCCAGGAGCCAGGCTTGCTGATGTCTGTCTGGACCATATGGCAATGGCCGAACCCTCCGCCATTGAGGACATTTTGGAGATCCTCTGGGTCAACAACACGAACCCACTCACCGTTAATTGAAGGATAGCCAAAGTTAACCAATAAAGTGATCAACGCAATGCAATTCTAAACGAACAATCTCTTTCTCGCGGATTAATGCCGGCAGCGGCGTACGGATTTGGCTCAATTGGGCTTAGGATTTATAAATCCGATTTTCAAGTGGCTTTGCATAGCCCAGCTGAGAAGGTTTACCATCTACTAGTGATCGCCAGTATTAACACCACCACAGAGGAATATTGGAGTGTCAGAAGGCGCTTCTTGTGATGCTCCTTGGCCAGGAGTGAATACAGACATCCCTATTAAATTGGTCATTACAACCCTCCAGTCAAGCTTCGCACACCACTTATGTTGTGTGTGTTAATGTTTTTAACCATGAAGCGTTTTAAGCCGATTTTGAATGACCGATTTTTTTTTTTTTTTTGAGAAACTTTTCATGGCAATTTTTATTTACTCTCAGATTTTTTGCCAGAAATCTGCTGACAGAATGCTGCCGAAGAAATATTTTTCTTATTTCGATTTAATCGAGATATCTGCCATTGGGTTTGAACTATGGCCGCAAGTCTAATCAACCAACACACTACCTAATAGATTACGGTGACTTCTTTAACAAAATTAATGCAGTTGCAGGCGATATCTCTGTGTTATCTGATGAAGAGGACGCTGATGGTACAGTGATAAGAAGTGATTTAAAAAGTGGAAAATGTTTTGGCAGTGGTTTTTTCTGATTCATTAAAAATCGTTAAATCCTTACTGAATTCTTCTCGAAATAATTATCTCTTCGTAGTGAATTTATACTTTGAAAGCACTGCCTTTAAAATATGCAACCCGTATTAATTGAAATTGAAATCGAAATCGAACTGTTATTGGAATGTTTTGTTTTTATTTTTTTTCAAACAGAATTTAAAATAAATGAACACATAAGATTACAGAAGACGCCCATTTGAATGAAATATTATATATGCAGACAATGTGAGTGAGTGAGTATTTTTTAATTACGTGTCCCCCATGGCAATAAAATTATTAGTTTTTTTTTATTATTTTTGTTTTTTATTTATTTTTTATTTTAAAGACAATCAATTAAAACTGAACTATTTAAAGAACTGCTGGTATGATTTGGTTGGATCATCTAAGAATTATTAATTTTGCTAACAAACTTTAAAATTCTTAAATTACACTTTGAATGAGTTCTATATGCCACCCTATTTATACATACATACGTATATTACGTTGTTTATAAATATTTAATCAATCTTAATTAATGTTTCTTAAGTTTTAAATTTGCTTAACCATTATCAAATAGCTTAAGGGCATTTTATTATATTTTTTTGTTTTATTTTTGTTGCACAAAGAAAAATTTTTCTTTTTTTTCAGCAGTTTTTTGACGATTTCCTTTATAATTACAAAGTTATTGACCTTTGTTTTCTAATGTCTTATTGCGTGTTATTTTTGTAAGCGATGGAATATGACTTTACAAATCCCATAACGATTGTAGCCGTTCTTATATCTTTAAAAACAGCTTGATAAGGGTATAATTTTCTAATTTTTTTTTCGTGTTATTTTCGGTGAAATTAATCAATCATTGAGTGAAATAAAGAAATCAAAGATCTAACAAACATGAACCGTACTGAAAACAGTGGAGCAAGAAAGATTTAAAAGCGATATATTTTATTAAAGAAAAAAAAAATAAATTGTGTAGGATATTAAATCCAGCATAAATCAATCAATCATTATATCAATCATAAAGATTGAAAGATTATATTCAAATACCAATTCGCTTAGAAAGGATAATTCAGTGAGAGAAGAGTTATAAAGAGTATGTATATTTAATTTGACTTAAACTAGGGCTCCTTAAAGCCATTCATATTACTTAAAAAAATTTCCTTAAGTATTGTTTTAAAAAATCAAAAACTCTCTCCTACTAACACATGTAGGAAGGCTATTGATTTCTGCAGTAGGGATAAGCTTAACGACGAAATTCTTAGCAACTTCAGACATTTCCAATTCTGAAGAAAAACTTTGGACTCTTTGAGTAAAGCTGCTTCCAATACAGCTGCTATAGTATGCTATGCGTGGAAGACATGGGTCAGCACACTTTTTTGTGAAGTAACAAAAACGAAAAATATATGCCACGACGTAATTCTAAATCAAACCTACCGATCATGTACAAAACATTTGTTGTTGTTTGATTTCATATTCGACAGACTTTACAGCTGGGCTGGGGTAGGTGGAGGTGACAGCTTTGTTGATTACAGCATACTTTTGCACACATAGCTACCTGTTGTGGTACTACATGGAGCGATGGTGCAATCACTAACTAACAAGTCTTTATTAATTGGTCTTAATAATCAGTATCAAGGCTTCGTACTTAAATTATGGCTATCTTAGAATCATGCTAAAAACCTGCCTGAAAGTTTAATAGATTTAGTGAACAATTTTATATCTACAACTGATAGCTCAGAAAGAAATCTACATCTGGCCATAGACGGCAAATATAACGAGCTACACTAACCAGAAAGAAACCTAATCAACTCTACTGCAATTGGTGGTATTAAATGGAGAGAATTCAGTTTTCGTAGTTTCTTAAGTAGTGTGCTGACTCATTAGACGAGAACCTATGGATCCAACCCCAGCTAGATATCTCAAATAATATGAAAGAAAAATTTCTTTCGGCGGGTTTCTTTCAGTCGTCTTCTGGCAAAAACTCTGAGAGTAAATAAAAATGCCATGAAAAGTTTCGGAGTCACTTATAGATAAAATTAACATACACAACAAGAGTGGTGTAAGAGACTAGGTTGTAATCCTGACTAAAGCCTTAAGTCATCCAACAGGGGCTTACTAACTGTGATAGTTGATAACGGAGACTTTGTTGAAGCTACATCTGTCACATTAGTTGTCATTAATTGGGTCTATATTCCCAAATCATCATTGACGGATGGATAAGCTGTTTGGGCAAAGGACCGCCCACTTTTCATCGAAAAATCATGGGCAGACATGAGTTGACTTATGGATGAACAAAGAAAATTGTAGAATTTAAAACGATAGCACTTTTTGGTGTAGATTTTTTTTATTTGAAAATTCATTTGTCTATACTTCTTTGAGAACGATATTGTAAAGACCATCACTGTCAACAACGAATACTATTTGCCGATAATTAGTAACTTATTTTGGCCTAAATTGGATGATATGGATCCTAAAGATATATAATTTCAAGAAGACAGCGCTACGTGCTACACAACTGCTGCTACGTCGAATATTCCGCTTTAGCTATTTGAGGTCATAGTCATCACACATGTAGGTGATGTGATCCAGCCATTGAGATCGTACAATTCGATTCCATTACACTTTTTCTTATAAAGATTTTTTTCAGTCACAAATATATACAAATAAGCCACTAAGCCACTAAAAATAAACTATTTGGGATACACCACTAATTGGATTGGCATTTGGGAACCCTTGGACTACAATTCTTCATACAAGGTGGCATTTCAATCGTTTGGGCAATTACTGTTCTTGTAGTGGGTCACATACCATCCATCGAACGATTTCTAATATTTGGGTAATGGTAGTACAATGATCATATGTTAACTTTGTACTCTATTAAACACATTACATTGCACTGTTCATATTAAAATTGCAGTTTTTGTCGAATTCATCTTCAGAAACACACACACATATACAGAGAATTCTATTTATGTGTTATGATCAACAAGAGTGTGTAAGAATTATATTGCAGTTTGGACAAAAATAAAAATTCAGAAGTAATTCTCATTTAGTTCATTGCTATTTAAGCATATCTAAATGAAATTGTATTTTGGGGGGTGGGCGGTGGTGTTGGCAAATTGTAACTTTGCGGAGTTCAATAAGTTCTGGGTTCTGTAAGGGTACTTTTGGACAACAATGCCAATAGAGTGCTATTGATGCGTTAATACGGGGTTTATGATTAAAGCATTGATCAAATTCAACCTGACTTATGTGGGTGGTAGTCATATAAAATTGGATATTTTTTCCCCAATACCCCTCATGAGTAGGGATAGGTAAGGTAATAGTAGATAGATAGGTAGGATAGAGAAGGTAACAGCTTTGTTGATCAAAACATGCTTTAGCAAGCATCGTGACCTAATGTGGTACTATATGGGAAGATTTTTATTAATTGGTCTTGAACTGACTACCTTAGAATCAAGCTGAAAACCAGCTTTTAAGTTTATGGGATTCCATATCGATTTAATCGATTCAATATCTAGTACTTATATCTCTGTTACTTTATTATCAAGCTTGAATAAAACAAACAGAATCTGCACCAGGGCATAAGCGGACATTGACAAATAAAACGTGCTACACTAACCATATGAATTCCACAGGGCATTTCAGCTTTGTTTTCGTTTCTTTAATATATTTTCGTTGTTCCAGCTAAGCAAATGTTTGGTTTGCTGCAGCAAGTCCTAGGATAAAGAGGCTACCATCTATCGTTGCCAAGAAACAACGCCCTGAGAGTATTTGGTGTTGTGGTAGGTAATCTTGATGATTGATTGTCTTGTCCCATTAGATATTTGGGTATTTAGAATGCGTTCTACCCGTAGAAGTCGTGACGAACATTAGAATGATTTTAAAAAATTTCCATGATATCTTGGTCTTACGTGAATTTAAAGATAGGAAGCGCATATTACTAACTAAGCCTTTCAATAGAGCTTCTTCTCTATAATTTTGTTTCCTTAAATTTTGAAAGTTTCATTAGATTGCATGCTTTTCTAATTGAACAGACATCAAACAAAAGTATCATTCTTTATCAAAAGCAACATTCATGCTTTTAATTCTCGAGTGTCTCCCAATAGTAGTAGTTTTAATAAAGCGTTGAGAACATGACAACATTTAAGCAAGAAAATAAAGACCAAAAAAAAAAAAGTTAAGAAACTTGTTCAAATGAAATGCTTAAGGCTTTAAGATTGATTTTAGCACATAATGCTTGCATATCAATCAAATGGTGTCTGTTATAAAAATAATTCAGCATTTTTTTTTTATTATTCCTTTGATTTCTTCACGTCTATTTGAGTGTTTATTAAAGTATAATAGAGGGGGGGAAAAGCCAAATACGCAGTATAACATTATAATAAAAAAAAGTTTAATGGATTTCAAAAATGATAACCTTGAAATAAATAAAGAATTAAAGAGTCAAAGAATCAAACAAAACAAAATCATACAAAAGAATTAAAGATTTTGTTCTTTTTCTGCTTTTCTGTTTTTTTTTCTTTTTTCTTTTTGTAAAATAGAGAAACAAAGCAAAAAGATTCATACCATATGTATTCATAAGTGTTGTATAACGTTGAAAATAAAAGAATTAAAAATCATACAGAAATTTAATCTTAGCCATGAAGGTGTTTTTAGCAGTTGTTACATTTTGAGACTCTTTTATGCTCGGAAAACTGCTTAGCGTGCATGTGTCTTAGTCTTTTGTTTTAACAATACAAAAATGGCATTCAGTAAGTGCATCCATAGCAACAGAAATGTAATTAAAAATTAAATTTTCTTATTTATTTTTGTTAATATTTTGAATTTTACATTTGTTCTCTTCACATTTTTTTATATTTTAAATTTCTTTTGCATCTTTGCCTGTATAAATATATCTTAAATCTCTTCAAGCATGATTGAATCTTAGTAATCACCTGAAAGCGTATAAATTTCAATACAAATAACAGCAAATATAAAAGCAAAAGCATATAAAATATTTGATCACAGAACAATATAAAACCCAAAATAATTTCCAATGAATTTAAGGTAGCCTTGTGATCCTCCAGCCATAAATCATTGCTCTGGTCAGGTACTAAATAAGAAGACAATACAATATGTTTTCAACAAATTGCTACACATTTCGATAACTTACTTTTCAAACTGGCCAATTCAATGGTGGCATTGGCATCCACATTTAGGCAGAGGAACAGCTCATCCCATGCTTCCTGACGTGTTAATTCCCATAACGATTTACAATAATTATCCATTTTTTCCATTTTTTTTTCCTTTTTTTATTATTTTTTTTTTAATAGTAAAACTGTCAAATTTTCTTTTCTTTTAAAAAATTATTTTTTTTGTAATTGTTTTCTGCTTTCTCAAAAATAATGTTGTTTTATTTGTGTAATTAAGTTTTTTTTCATTTTTGTTAATTATCGATTATATATCGTAAGTATAATGAATTACGTCATGTTTTTTTGGACAATTCTGTCACAAGTCTTTTGTTATTGTTTTCAAAATCCAATGATATATTATGTATAATATATTGTTGTTGTTGTCTGTTTTTTTTTACAGACTGTCTGACTGATTGCCTATATAAGAATTAATTATTTTATGACTTGAAGGTGTTTGAACTTTATTTAACTGATCTGTTGTCATTTTGTTGTTTTTTTTTATTATTATTTGTTTAATGAAAGATAAATTACACCCACTTCTATTAAGCAGTTTGTAAAACAATAGCAATTATTTACGGTGAAGATAAAATAAATTACAGGGGCACAGTGATTTTTATACTACGTTTTAATAAATGCCAGCGTGGTGGCATAATCATTTTTTTATACGAATTACGTGGATTATAACATGCCCCTGTGTCCTTCGTTACATATCAACGTATGACAGATTCAATGTGACTCGGTATTTACGTTTCCTACATTTGATCTCCAGACTGATATTATTTATGAATAAATTCACTAACAACGTCGAAAGTTCAGTTATCAGCTGTTATCTGAAATCCAATATGCCACAGAGCGCTATTCGTCGATGATATTTTTTTCATTTTTGTCAGACCCATTGTGGAAGACTCTCGTTCAATATCGCTAAAGCCAACTGCAAGACCTCAGTTGGTACGTCCAATGATGCCAAGGTCTTCATCGTCCGTAGCAACCGTAAACTTTTGTATAAATTGCGGTTATTTCTCTCATTACTTCTGATTCCTCGCATGATATCAGAAAGTTCAATAACGTACTCTCCTACCGTGACTGAGCTGCACTAGTGTTGCTCAATCTCATTCTTCTTAACTTAGTAATTGCAGGAAAAACAACATTTCTTATCGGCCTTTTGAATGCTGCCTTATAGTCAACATAAAGATAAAGTGTGTCAACTTGGTTTTCATGGATCTTTTTCAGAATTTGTCGTAATGGTCGATGTTAAACTTAACAGGTCTGAAAACGAACTGATAAGGTCCAATTAGTGTTTTGGTGATTGGTTTCTACCAGTCACATAATACGCTGCAAAGAACTTTATAGGTTAAAAAGGAGAGACGATAGCTCTATAGACTCCTGTAGTCCACACACATTCTAGGTGATTGTAATTTGTAGACCGGGAAAGTGGAAAAGTTGAAAAACCATGAGATAAATATTCCTTCGTAGTCTTCTTAATATTTACACGTATAGAAATTTATATCTATATAGGACTAAATGTGGAATACAGTGCTCATTCATTCATTTACTTTAATACCTTTCAATCTTAAGTATACAACAATCAATTCTTTTGAGAAATGTTTCGAATCTTATAATTTAAAAACTTCATTTTTCATCATTTTTCGTTCATGTTTCGAATCTTATAATTTAAAAACTTCATTTAAAAACCCCATTTTGTTTAACAGAAAAAAACTTATACTAGCCTTCTAAAAAAGTTAAGTTAGCATCATTAAAGTAAAATGTAAAATCTATTTCCGTTTCCTTTCCAAATTAATTACAAAGCTTTAATGCGCATATGAACCACACTGTTAATGTTAACATATTTAGTCTAGACAATAATTTATGTTTTACTCACCGGTGTTGAATTTCTTATGGTAGAATTAATGCATAAATAATGAGTGGAATAGGGATGCCTAGCCACATTGGTATTCAAAAATAACGGGATTCGTTAAGTGTACTCCATTTAGTCAGTGTTTCCGTTAATCATTAATCCAAACACAAACCACACTGTTCGTAAAATGTAGTGCAAAATGGTAGTAGCTACTGTCGATAAGAACCCAATGGCTCTGCTCATGGAGGTGAAAGATGCTTATTCTAGACATACACCAAATATTTCGCCATAGACATTACAGTGGTAGTGCAGTATCTATATAGTGGAACGGCACTGGTAATTTAAATTTTATTCACCTCATTTAACAAATTCACCAAACTTTGTAAAACTCACCATACTGGAAACACCATACCGTATAAACTCACAACAGTTCCCAAAAATTTACGAAGTCAGAAACTATAAAAGAGCAATAGCTTTGCAAGATCGATTGGTCCCCGCTCGTAGCCCGTCAGTCCGACCAAATTATAACAACACACACAAACGATAACACACACACGCAAGTAACATCATAAACATAACCTGGGTTGTTTAAAACCGACGCGCACACGAGCGATACACAACACACCACAATCACTCAATCAGGAAGAAACTCACCCAGGCACACACAAAGGACACCAGTTAACACACAAACACATATTAACAGAAAGAACAAACGCCATAAATTTCTTACACCGCTGGTATTAAATTTTCAGCGATTTATAAATCGAACACGAATAAAGAACGTGCGAATTAATCAACGTTTTTCTTTTTTTGACCGAAAAAAACGGTTTTTCAAACAACCAGTGTTACCGCGAAGTAAAAAAATTTAATCAATCTCCTACTGAAAAAAAGTAGACAGAAAAGATATAACGAATTAATTTAATTCATAATACAGTCGGGCCTCGATAATCCGTGATCCGACTCCGATTAAAGTCTATTGTTTTTTGTTTGCAGTGTTTTCAAATTGTTTGTTTCGATTAACCGTGAGTACCTCTATAATTCTTGAAGACAGAATTGTTTTATTAACTTCAAATTCATACATACAATAAAATAAACATGAAAACGAGGAATTCCCTTGTTTACATATGGTGAGTCAGGAGCATTTATAAGTGATTAGGCAAATTTTGAGTGCGGGTGGTAAGATCCTATTATTCGATTAACCGTTGAAATCGGTTACCCGTAACGCTTTTGGCCCCGATCATCACGGATAATCGATGCCCGACTGTATTTCAATTTTTTCATAATTAATTATGTTTATTTAGTTTACAATAATTAATTTTAAATTACATATTACTTTAAGGACAAAGAGAATATAACCAGAAATCTTTACAAAAATCTAACAACCTTAAAACATAGATTAAATTTTTCCATCATATCAGCTTTTATTATTTATTATTTCATGTTTTCTATCTAATAAAATTTAAATAAAATAAATAAGTTAAATAAATAAAATAAAAATTTAAAGAGCCTTTCCAAAGAAGCACTTCATTCACTTAATATATAATGATTTTTATTTGAATTTCTGACCGATTCCATTGTCCATTGTCCAATACTGTCTTTTTACAACTATGCTTGGCGAATACAACACTGCAACCGTCTAACAGCTGAAAACTTTAATATTTTCATCTCACTCGCTTGTATTGTTTTCGTGTATATATCTCTTACTCTCGCTCTCACTATGCATATCATGAAAGCAACTCAACTTGCAAAAAATAAAAAAAGCGTTTCAGTTTCCAATTTTTCGTCGTTTGATTCGATTTTGCAAAGAAAAGGTATTTAAAAAACGGGTGACGTGTTTTATATTTCTTGTTTAACAATAAAAAAAAAAACAAATCATTAAAATGAAACAGTGAATGTTCTAGTGACTAAAACTTTTAATATAAATAAAATTATTTTTATTTTCTAAAAATAAAAACAATATAAAGTGCTACAAATAACCAATAAAACGAAAGCAAATCCTCATTGCCACGGTAGAATTAAATTCTAATTCTAAAAGCCAAAGTAATAAGAAAAAATGAAATTCTGCGTGTGAGCGAATGTGACTTAAATCATTAATAATATGAAATGAAGATTTTATTTAAATTTCAACAGGTTTTTTTTTGATTCTTTTATTATTAATATGATAATTATTTATTCATTTCATTTGCCAAATGCAAAAGGTTAAGACTACAAACAAGAGTGTGTGCCATTTTGTTCTTTCAATAGAAATTTATTCAGTCAAAGAGTAGTTTTATTGTCCTTTGAACAAAAGTTAAAGTGTGAAAATGGCCAGAATTAAACCCTGTGGGAAATATGTAAACAACGCATGTATTATAAATGTTCAAAACAATAATACTTCAAATAAAAGTTGCATAATATTATTTAATGTTTTATTTCGTTAAAACTACATACAAATGACGTCAATTTTGAAAACAATATTTTTTTTTGTATACAAGTGCTAATTGTTTATAATTATTATTCTGTTTTTTTTTTATTAAAATTCTTGGTATTATAAAGCGCTTGCGTAGTTGATTTAATTTTCATTTTTTACGCTTTACATTACTTTTTTATAAGTAAATCAAAATGATTTTCATAAATGACATCATTTTGCCAATTAGAATATATTCTTTAAGTTTAGCATAAAATTATTTTGTTATGGTGATAGAATATTTTTAATTCCACCAGATGTTATTCTAATTTTCTTATTTCCGTTTTGTTCTAAATTTTTTCACGTCTTTATTATTTATTTATTCTACATAAATTTATAAAGCTTCAGCCAGAGATGGAAATTGTAATTCTCTTTTGAAAATGCTTTTTTATCTCCGATACTCTTGGTACTAACGTTGTCGATTTGACATGAGTTCAAATATTCCTTATCTCTCAAGTTTTTAATTTTCGTTTGTTTGTATTTTATATCATTTGTTTATTTCAGTAGCTTTAGTGTAATGAAAAAATTTATTTAATTTGTTGATTGACAGTGCATACGAAAAACAGATTTCCATCCCCGAATTCAGGTTTTTTTTGTGAGAATGATGCTGGCGCTCACTGAGCGTTCGCATAATTTTATAAAAGATCTTGACAATATAAAGCTAATGTTGTCAATTAACAATTTGTACACTGGTTTCTAACGATTTTACGTGGAATTTATGGGTAAAAGAAAAATTTAATTATATTTAATCATTTTATTCAACTAAAAAACACAAAAATAAAACCACATAAATAAGTAAACAATGAAACTACAACAAATACATAGAAACTTACGAGAAGGGTATAAAATAAAGATCAAAAATCCAATAACAACAATTCATTCTATGAGTTGCCAGACATAAAAATACATGAGTATAAATAGAGCGAACCACTCATCCTTATCAACTTAACATTGCGTTATCAATTTTATTCACTCTAGTTTTTAATAAAAATCAATATCTACTGTTCACCACAATATCACTACTCATTGCTGACTAACCGTTAACGATTCCATGGCATTAGCGTACTTCGTTATGTTTATAGTGTTTTTATGTCTGGTAGCTTCGCAATTTTTCTATTGTTGTTGGATTCTTATCTCTAATTTTTCCCTTCCCTAAATTCCTGTTTATTTTTTGGTATATTTCTGTTTACCGTATGATGTGTATATTTTGTTGTACGTTTTTTGTGTTTGTTTATTTTGGTTTAATTTGTTCCTGTTCGCGTAACACTATTATTACATTTTTTTCTTTTGTTTAGCATTTTATGTTGAATTTATCGAATAAATAACAAATTCAGCTTTTCACTTTAATTTGTTTCACTAATTGTTTTCGAAATTGTTATATGGCGCATTTACGTTGTGAAAGTAGTTTAGATTAACTTTAAAAACATAAAGTTGACAACACCAGATGCAATTTGTTTTCATTTTCATTAATTTGTATTCACTTTTTCTGGTTTTCTCCTACGTATGCTTTGCTCTTCTTTATTTAAATTTAATCCCATTCAATTCTCTCTGGCATCATTTATTATCATTTGCTCTTCCTTTTATATAAATTCTTACATTGTTTTTCTACCCATCCTTTGCTTCTGTTTTTTGTGTAGTCGACATATGTACATATTATTATTGTTGTACTTCTTCCCAGTGTTGTTAATGTCTCGAGATTTTTTTGTTTGTCTGTTTCTTTGCCAAGTTTGGCAAGTTGCTTTTTATTTCTGTAAAATAACGAGTTTTTTCACTTCGAAAGATGGATAGAAACATTAAATTGTTAAAGATACATAAATAGGAAAGCATATATTTAATCAAATAGCAACAACAACAATCAATAATAATGACAACAAAAAACAGTGTCATTTGCTCAGGTACCAATAAATATGGCGGATAATAAATCCATAGTGGGTTGGTGGTGATGTTTACGAAGGCGAAAAATAAATTTTTCTTCAATATAAAATACTTAATTATAGCTTTTAGTTAAATTTTTAAATAATTAAGAGCGATAAGAGGCTTAAAATAATATATTGTATTGGAAAAAAGCGCGGATTAAAACATTCTTATTGCTGTTATGTTCGATTTGTTAAATCGATTTGTTTAATGGCAACTTAAGCTTAATTAATCTGTTTGAAATATATTTCAATTAAAGTTCATTTTATTACGAAATAGTGGATTTTCTGAGAACGCGCCTTTAATCTGCTACTTCATTGATCTTGCCGGAAGATTTGTCAGACAGAAGGAGGGAAAGGGTTGGCTACAGACAATGCTGGAATAGGTTTGCTGCTACAAAACTTGTTATGGGATTTCTGATGGGTATTGTGAGGTTAAATCTCTCAAAAGCATTTGGGATAGGACCCAGTCGGACTGGGTGATGCTGCAATCAGTTTCAACACACTAAGTAGGGAGCCATGAGCCGATATTCCGCCTCTTCTAAGGTTCCTAGTGATTTTGGGCTGACTGAAGAGCGCTTGTTAATTTTAGAGTAGTTGATCCGTTTTCTGTTTATGTTTTTGTCCTTTGTCACTTACTCACTTTTTCTGCATCTCCATCTCCCTCTCTCTCTCTATTCTTTTTCTTTTCTAATCCTTTAATTTACTTAATCTCTAGCTTTAGAACAATTACAATGAGCCGAACGGTATCCGCGTGAAATTTGTAGATGTATTGCTGATTGCATACGTCCTCGAAGTCGCCTAGCCATCTTATTTCATTATGTCAAGTAAACGTTTAGAAAAAGTTAAAGTTATGTTTAGAAAAGTCGTTATTCGTCAAATATTTGCTTAGTGGGTGGAATGTAACTTTAGACAACCCGAAAGCGTTAACAAATTGTAAAATCAAGGAGCAGATACCAATTTTAAAAGTGAAAAGTAGAGATCCAATACCATTTCTTTTATACTAAACCTAGTTCCAGTTTTAACTCTGATGTGTTCCTGACAAGGATTAGGGACAGTGGAATAAAATTTGACATGTGGTAGGCAGCTTCGATCAACTCATTCCATACCGAAAAAAGGGACTATATGGTTCACATTAAGGTCTGGATTGCCATAGGGCACTATTCCAGAAAAAATAACTTCAGGTTTCTTATTTGAATTGATTGGATTTTTATTTGTGGGACTTAGCTAATCCCCTCAAAAAGAAGAATAGATATATAAACGTACATGTATTTCAATAAATTTGATCGCCACTGTAGTAATTCATTACATAATTCTTTTTTTGCGTATAAAACATTTTAATTATTCAAAACCATAATGATTAGCTTTTTTTCTTCTTTATTAAAATATATGGTTTTGTTCTGTTCCCTTGTTTAAATAATTTTTTTTGTAATGTGATGCGTAAAAATAATTAATTTTTCAATGTAATATACAAGAATTTTCCATTCCTTTCCATAACATTTATAACACCCGTGTGCATGTATTATATATTATTTCCACCACAAAATAATAAATTAACATTTTCCGTTCGACCCTTTTCCCGCCATATTTTTAATATTCTATTGACCACAATTATACATGAACTCATATTGGTGAATACATTTCGATTAAACAGAGTACCTCCCTACGAACTGTCATACTGATTAGGTATTGCCAAGAATCGAAATTGAGTTTTGATTAGATTATCAGTAAAATGGGGGAAAAAGTCGGTGCGGGAAATTGAAACTTCTTACGTTAACCTTTATGCCGTGAATTACTAACTCAACAACATGGGTAGTTAGTTAGCCTTTACCTTTGGCCTACCTTCCAATTGAGATAGTCGCTTTTAATATTCAATCTAGAACAGTTCATGGTAGGATGGGCGTTAAGGAGTTTCTATTTGCCCTAAATATTGAGGGTACATCAGTCTTAAATACATTTTGACTATAGGACGGACGCAAAGAGATTTCCAATCGTTCAAAATATTAGGTGTAAATCAGTTTTGTTTTAAATGCATGATGAGCTTTTGTAAAGTACTGTCCCATCTATTAACTGAAGGCTTTAAATTGGTTAAATAATACCCAAGATTGTATGTTTTCCAGCCAAGTGTTCCAATGATTTACTGATTCCACTTCACTTTGTGATAGTAAACCAACTTATTTGCCAGATTTCTTTAGTTTTGAATCAAACTTATCTTGTTCTTGGTCATTACAATCCTTGAGTCAGGATTACAACCTAGCTTCTCACACCAAGCATTTTGGATGTGTTGATTTTATCCATGAGTGACGGGGCCTATGGTTTTATGTCGACTCTAAATGACATATTTTTGAGTTATTGACAGAAGACTGCTAAAAGGAAATCACCGAAGAAATATTTCGTTTTTGTTCGGGATGGCTGAGCTCGGGTTTGAATCATAAGCACGTGTTTTGTAAGTCAACACACTGACTACTAGACAACAGTACCTCCAATTTCATTAATACATTCCTTATAGATTTAGGGCGCCTGTAGTTCGTTATTCGCCTGAATATTTGTAGTTTGTAAGTGTGGCCATTTTTCGAAGGGAGATTGTGTAGCCATCAGACCAACTTGAGAGTAACAATTCTTACCATTTAGAATTCCTTTGGAATTTCTTAATTTGATAAAATATCCATCAATCTTAAATAAAACCCCCACTTAATTTTATAATCATGCTGAAAATAGCTTTAATTATCGGAATTCTTTAATTTAAAACCTAAACAAAAAAATCATTCACGTTTACAGCAAAAACAACAAATTTTTGTTTTTAGTTAATGACTCCATTAAACAATTTAACTGACGTTACATTACATGGGAAAACCTTCCCATTTGCTTTGCACTAAGAATTGATTACACAAATGGGTGCCGTCAAACAATTAAACACCGTTTTGCTCAAGCAATATCATCAAGTCATTGTGTCTATGCGTCTCTAAAGACTCTAAGTGAGACTCATGGTAAAAGAGAATGGGTTGCTTCTTAATAAATTCTTAATGAAATGAAATTTGACTTTATCATCCCATCATCCCAGCTACTTGAATCAATTTAAGTTCAAATAACTTTCATTCCATTATGGAATATACAAATAACGAGACTTGCCTTGCCAAAGGAATGTAAATAACAAGCGAGCGAGCATTTTGAAACTTAACTTCTCAACAACAATGAGTCTTGAGGTATGCATAGCAAGCAATACTTACTTAATGCCGTTACTTACTTACTCAACTTAACTTATTTAAACATTGTCTATGTGTATTAAATAAATAAATAGTATGTACATATGTATGTATATATTTGCTGTTTTATTTATAAATAACTTTGTATTTGTTGTGTTATTGTAATTGTAAATTTCGTAAGATATTGTAATACCGACAATAGCACTGACTGACTGAATGAAATTTTGCTCTTACGTGTACAATACAACTAAAGTCTACAGATTACAAAGGAAAACTGTATCGTTTTGTGAGTTAATTTGAGCGGGTATGATAATTGAATAATTCCTTAATTAATGCAATTATTTAATACATTGATTTTATTATTATTAGCCAACACTGTCACGTGAGTTTTTTTTTTTTATTAACGTACTAGTCATTGAAATAAAATTTTTTGTACATCAATTCAGGTTTTTTATACAAGATTCCCGATTTTCAATATTAACGCCATCATCAGTTTTTTTTCCATACTTGAAAGGTTTCTCTCAGCAATGGAGCTTTTAGTCCCTCAAGTATTGAAAATATTCTTTTGGGTTTTATAAAATACAGAAACAAGGAAATGTGAGCAGATTTGCAAGTCACCGAGTAAAAATTCAAGTTATCGACCCTAAAAAAATTCAAATTAGTAACCAAAACAAGAAAAAATGCAAGTCATCGGTTAAAAAAGTGCAAATCTAGTTATATACCAAAAAAGCAAGTCTTAGACCAAAAATATGCATGTCAGCAATACAACAATTGGAAGCCATTGACAAAAAACCTAGTATTGGACCAAAAAGCCTGCCAATGCGACAATTTTGCCTGATTTATATAGAAAAATTTTTTTTCTTATATAAAGAAAACAATTAGCTGCGTCGCCTATGTCTCCGGTCTCCAGCAACGCTCTACTGTAAGGAAACTACTGTTTTGAAATTATTGATATTATGGCAACTCAGCCATCTGGCCACATATCCCACACAAGTTCATTTCTATCTGATTTAACAAAAACAATTAGCTTCGTCGCCTATATCTCTGATTTCCTGTTAAGCTCGACCCTAAGGAAAACTGTTTTGGAATCTTTGATACCATGTGTATCCCACCCACAAGATCCACTTCCCCCACAAGTCCATTTTTATACGATTTTGACCGATTTATATGCTAATTTGACAAAAAATATTTTAGCTTCGTCGCCTATATCTCTGGTTCCAAGTAACGTCCTTCCGCAAGGAAACCTATTTTGAAATCCTTGATACCATGGTCCACTAGGTCCATTTTTGTCAGATTAAGCCCCATTTATACAGTGATTTTTTTTTGCTCATTTGAAGACAACAATTTGCTGCGTCGGCTGTGTCACCGATCCCTAAGGTTACGAATTTAATAGCGATCCAGCCCATAAAGGGGCATCTTTTTAAATTAAATCGATTATTGTTCGATTTATGGAGAGCATATTTGGTTTAGCTTGTACTTTCCTCCGGTTGTTCTCCAATTTATCTTTATTTTCATGATTATTTATGATTTTCTTTCTTTAGTTTTCCAAATTTTTAGATTATGTTCACTTAACAGTCTCTGTTAACATAACATTTACTGGAAAAAAAAGGGAGAATATAACTTTTGCAGGTTAATACATACACATAATCATCCATCCTAGGATAAAAAAAGGAAATTTGCTATAGGCTTCCTGGTAGGTTCAGGGATAGACGTTGAGTTTTTATAAATTTGGAAAGAAACTTGAGGCGCGATAAAGAACAAAATTCATAAGCAGTTCGATGCAGTTTGTAAATTCTAAAATTAAAATTCGAATCCGTGATTATTTTTATCCTTTTAATGAACCATAATTCTGTTGTTGTTTTTATTAAGAAAACAATTAAAAAAATTAAAAGAAATCCAAAATGCCGCATGTGTATAACAAGTTTAATGACTGCCTTAGTAAATGCCAGAGTCAAATAAACTACAGTAAAACCACGAGAATTGCTGTCAAATCATGCTCTCCTCGTATGTTAAACAGCCTTTACTGTAGTCCTACATTCGTGCAAAATGTATTGTATAGCGATCGTTGTATTGTTGTTTTCTTTCTTTAAATAATTTATGAAAGCAATTGATTCATATTTAATGGACTAATAACGTCTGTATGTATGTATGCATAGTAATGTGAACATTAAAGGCTTTTAAAGTATTAGCAGGTCGTATGTATGTATGTATATATGAATGTTTGTATGTATGTATGTTTAATAAGTACAATACAAAACAATGGCGCTTATTAATTCATTTCAAAAGCACTGTTTTATGCATATGAACCAGGCCAATTGACACTTGCATGCTAAATTTAGTTGCCAAAGACAGAAACAAAAATAAACTTTCTCTGTGGACAAACTTATTTAGAATCAAGGCATTAAGAATATATTGACCAAAAATTGTTGATGTTTAATATGTTTTTTTATTATTATTTTATTGTTTGCATATTTTAAACTTGTCACTAAATTTATTAAACTTGTTTTGTTTGTTTTTTTTTAATATGGTTTTATGGTTATTATGCAATTTACCAAATTTTTATGGCTTCACGCAGTTTAATTATAAATTTTTGAAAGCCAATTTGGTTTAAAATGTTGTTTTAGAGAATGTGCCAAATAAATTAGATTCTTGTGCAGTCCAAAGTAGCAAGTATTCGGCGCCGAATTTTGAGTATTTTTTTATATCTCCTGCCTCTCATATGTTAAGCCAACGTACTACCTACCAGACTACTGCAACTTACGGAATACAAAATTCGCAGGCGAGAACGATCATCAAGATAACGTTCGTAAGAAAATTTATTCTCCGAGTAAATTAGTAATGCCCGAATTTAACTGAACTGTTTTGGAATCCTTAATACCATGGCTACCCAGCCCACTAGACCCATTTACATCATAAGTCCGTTTGTTTTTCCCATTTAACCCCATTTATACAGAGCACTTGTTTTTGTTCATTTGAGAAAATGTATATCTGGTTGCCAGTAACGCCCAGCCTTAATGAAATTTGTTTTGGAATACCTGATACAATTGATATAATGTTGCATACCTGCAGCAAGTTCCATCTTGCCAAATAATAGCGATCATCGTTCCAGACTTTGTTAACAGAGTGAATGTTTCTAGCCTGATTTCTCAAATACCTAAATTATTTGGAACATACCAATGATTGGATTTTAGTAGCGACACCTTAGGCTACAATAAATTTTTTTGTCTAAGGTTTTCAATTTGTAAAACAATTTGCGTATTAGCAGAGAAGTTGTTTCACTCAGAAAAGTGTGGAGTATAATTCTTAAGGAAACGAGTGGATATTCCATTCTCCGAGAGTGTACATTTAGGTGATTTCGTCCATGACAATTTCTCATATCTTCTGTTAACCACTTAACGTTGCTGTGTTAACTTTAACATTGAGTCTGTTTGGTTTTTGTCTTTGCTAGTTCGAATGTATCTTCACACACATTACCGGAACTACACTGCTGCGTTCAGACAGCCTATACGAAAGTCGAACAAGTAGGAATAAAAATTCGTCGGGCTCAGTGTGGTATACCAACTCAAATTTAATTCTTAAAGTCTTAATAAAAATTAAAAAAATATATAGGATAAGTTTCCCAATTTATACTCGACTTTAAATCGTATCAAGAGTCCTCAGTCCTCTTGTATGTATAACACTGTATACATGTGTAGATGTATGTCACAGCATTTGTAATTTAAAAACCTTTTTTTTTTTAATGCAATTTTTTTTACAAGACTCATCAACAATGCATAACACTCAAATCTATTTGAAATTTGTCACGCAAATTAGTTGTTGGGTGATGCCAATTTCAATTATCTGATGTAAAAACAATATGACATTCGAGACGTTTTTCTCTAATAAATTTCAAATACGAATTTATTAGATGGAAAACAAAAAAAAATCTTGTTATCATCTCGAATGTAGCATCAAAACAAAAAAAGAAAAAAACAAGATGACATCATTAATAAAGAAAAATTAATAAAATTTAAATTAATTTTTACTTTTCTGTTTCACTATGATGAAAATCCGCACATTATGCTATACAGACGCCATTACGCAAGGTCTTTTCCCCCCTTAAAATACGAAACGCACATTATAATAGAAATTAAAATAGGCGTTCGTGTAATATTATTCTAAAAGATTAAAAAAGATTTTTAAATACTCATCATAAATTGGAATTGCGGTGGCTTTTAAAAATATGTTTTACATTTTGGCTTGTGGTGCTTATGACAGCTGACTGAATAAATATTAAAATATTAAATATTTTTTAATTTAATATTTATGAAAGGAACTGTTTTTTTAAATTGTTGTAATAAAAATATGTTTTTATACATGTGCTATGAAGGGCACATATGTACATATATAGACAGCTAGTTGAACAAAAACTATTGAAATATTAACGTTCATTAATAGGCGCAGGTCTAGTGGTGGTTTTTGGAAGTAAAAACAGTTTTAAATTAAAATTTTTTAATTTTATACATGAGTGGCGGGACCTACAGACGAACGACAGATTTCTGAGAAACTCTTCATTGCAATTTTTTATTTACTCTCAGAGTTTTTGCCAGAAATCTGCTGAGAGAAAGTCGCCGAAGAAATATTTTTTCATATTTCGTTTTTGATGTCTGACCAGGGATTCGAACCCTGGCCTTTCGTCTAATAAAAGCCAACACACTACCTACTAGACTACGGCGACTTCGATCGATATGATCCTTATTTGTGTAAAATTTAAACAAATTTTTTTATTTTTCTTATGATTTAAATGCTTACAGCACATTTTGGAATAAATTAATAATGACGTAAATATGCCCTCGAAAGATTAAATGGCATGTAATACATACTCACATACACATACTCTTTCAATGTCAATCTTCATAAAATTTGATGTCATTTAAGCACTTTTGGTAACTGCACTGTATCGAATCGAGTAAATAAATCATGTTGAGAAGTGTTTACCAAATTGCATTTAAAAAATATTTGTTTTGAAAATGCCTGTCACTCCGATATTTTTTATATTTACAAAGAAAAAAACAGTTAGTAAAACAATAAAAAAAATGCACGTGTTGCTTATCGAATTCGCTACAATGATATAAGCTAACCATTGGTTATATATGACAAATAGCATCTCGGATTTGCAGTCACTAGGGATTTCTGGCTGTTTATAAATAACGAATAGGCTATTTCTGCATGAATTATTCCGTGAACAATGAAATTACCGTCCAATGCATTCCGAAAAAGTGACTGTTAGATGTAGATTTTCGATTAGCGGTGTCATCCGGGCATATTCTTTAGATTTATAAACGATCTGCCTTATTTAATTAAGAAAGTATTTTAAGTCTGTTATTTTAAAACATCAGCCGAAACATAATATGCCTATTTTTGCAACCATTTACCAATGTAGGGTATAAAATCAACAAATTAACCTTAGATTTCTTAGTATTTTCTTATCATTTTAATGGGAATTTTAGTTTAAAGCAACATAAACAAAAAAAAAACATATTTTTGATAAACCATTTATTAAATTAAGATTCTGCTGATAGATTTGTTAAAACATAAAACAAAAGCTAGGTTTGTTTATAAGAACAATTAATTTAAAGAATTAGTGATGCATTCATAAACTATTGGAATTTTAATCTTATAAGACATTTTATTTATGAATAAAAAATAAATATTTTACATATAAAAAGATAAAAAAAAATATTTAATAATTATTTAAATATGCATACATTGTATGAATTACGTCATTCAACAGCTACACTGTGTATATTAAANNTTTGTTGTATTTTTCTAATTTAATAATCTTAAATATAAATAAAAACCCTCAAATGTAAAACTATTTCCTCAAATATGTTTGAAATCATGATCAGACCCCATTAGTTCCAACTGATGACATGCGATAATACAATGTGAAGATAAATTCGAATTTAACTAGCAAAGACAAAAACCAAACATTTTAACAGAGCTAATGTTAACGGTAACAGAATAATGTTGAACAGATGATATAAAGAAATTGTCATGGAAAGTCGCCTAAAATATATGATATTGGAGAATGGAATCTCTACTCCATTTCACTTAAAATTATGCCCCACAAGTTCCTGAGTGGAAAAAATTAGACAGGATGATCGATTTGTTGGAAAAATGGGTCTTGCAGCAAGTACCCAATTCTATGCAAATTCTAGGCTAAGGTGTCCCTAATAAAACCCAATTAGTGGTATATTCCAAATAGTTTTGAAACTTTAGAAATCGGGTTTGAAAAATGCACTATGGTAACCGCGATTGGGTAGGATTGTGGAAAATATCAATATTGTGGAAAAATGAGACTTGCTGCAGCTATTCCACCTTATGTCCATGGTATCATGGTCGGGCGTTACCTTGGACCGGAAATAAAGGCGGCGTAGCTAATTGTTTTCTTAAAATGAGCAAAAGGTAATGCTCTGCATAAATGGGGCCAAATCGGAAAAAAATGGACTTGTGGGAGAAACGGACCTAGTCTCGGACCTAGTTTCCGTTGCTTTCGGACGTTAATTGTGACCGGAGATATAGGCGGCGAAGCAAAATTTTTGTTAAATTAGCATATAAATCAGTCAAAATTGGATAAAAGTGGACTTGTGTTGGAAGTGGATCTAGTGGGCTGGATAGACATGGTATCAAGGATTCCAAAACAGTTTTCTTAGGCTCAGGCTTTACAGGGAATCACAGAGATATAGGCGCCGAAGCTAAGTTTATTTTTACATGAAAAATTGCATGAACTTAAAAATTTTAATAATTCTCATTGAGTTAATATCCATTTATATATATATATCCAACAAAATGTATTTTTCGCAAGTTGTATTTCTATCGTAGGTGACTGCATGTTTTTTGGTTGATGATTTGCATTCTGTGAGTCGATGACTTGCATTTTTGGGGTGATTACTTGCATTTATTTTGGTTGTTGACTTGCATTTTTTGGTCGATGATTTGCACTCCTTTTTGTCGATGACTTCCTTTTTTGTATGATGACTTGCGTTTTTGTTGATGGTGGGTGACTTACTTACTTCTTTTGATCGATGACTTGCATTTTTGGAAGATGAATTGCAATTTTTTGGGTCTATGTCTCGAATTTTGGAAAAAACTTTCAGTTTTTGGTCGATGACTTACATTTTTATGATATTCGTCGATGAGAAAGATATTAGCTAGTATTAGGTTCGACGCCTAAATCTCCGGTACCAAAAAAAGCATCCTAGATACTATGGATATATAAATGAAAGGAAAAAATATATTCAATGATCATGACAAAACTTATCTATTTCATGAAAATATAATTGAATATCGTATTCGTTTCAACTGATTTTCACAAAAACTGTTATTTTCGAAAAATATTCATTCGTTCATATGATAACATTAACGCTACGTATCACATTTGCTCAGCTTAAATAATGTAATATTTCACAAAGAACAAATCTCTCTTATCTATTAAAATTTAAAATTTTTTTTTGTAAATATTTACGGGTTTCTCTCCAATTAAATAACAACAATGAGTTTAATTTTTAAACAATTCAAATTAACGCACGAGCTAAAATATGTAACATGTTTCCAGTCTTTATTTCGATTAATTTTTATGAAGAATTTTTAAAATTTTCTCTCTTTGAATATCAATTTTTAAAATAAACAGTCGACTCTGAGATACACTCATGCAAAACAAATTTCAATTTCAATTTAACTTGACCGAAATGAAAACAAACAATAATAAAAACAGAAACAACAATATTTATTGTAAATAAAATTCAAGAAACGGTTAAAGCGAATAAAAGAAAAAAACATGTTATTGACGCGTTTTTCGACCACCACATAAAAATAGAATTAAAAAAAAAAAACAAAAAATTGTGAGAAAAAAATTAAAAAAACGTTTTTGTTATTTTATTTTTATGCTAAAGTTTTGCAAAAGCAAATAAATCAGGGATGGATTGTGTCATAATTTCCCAAAAGTACTTTCTTTTCATAACAGAGCACAATTATTGGACTAAGTAAAGTTATCAATTGTTTATTGCTTTTAAACTATAGTAAGCCTGTTTATCTAAAGGAAGACTCAACAAAGTTTTAATAAAGTTCGAACGTCCATTCAATAGTTGGTCTTAAGCCTTTAATCTGTCACCTTTACTTACTTCTTCTATCGAAAGATGAGTCAGGGGCAATGAGTAGAAGTGTTGGGAAAATGTTATGTGTCTATGACTCTATGGCCTTCGGTAAATAATGTTTCTTGGGTTTTTATCAGGGCAATGTGCAGTTATACCGCTGACAATAATCCGAAACAGAGCTCAGTTGATCTATTACACAGCATATTGAAGATTGTAACTGTCCAGCCCCTTAATACATACATACATAACATCTGTCAGCATGACAATCTAGCTTCTCGCACCACTTATGTTGTGTGTGTTAATTTTATACATGAGTGGCAGGACCTACAGTTTAAAGTAGACTCCGAACGACAGATTTTTGAGAAACTTTTCATGGCAATTTTAATTACCATCAGAGTTTTTGCCAGAAATCTGCTGAGAGGAAGCCGCTGAAGAAATATTTTTCTTTCATATTTCGTTTTTGATGTCTGACCGGAGATTCGAACCCTGGAAATTCGTCTAATAAGCCAACACACTACCTACTAGACTACGGTGACTAGTTCTCTCTTTTCTCTTTGTTTTTATTTCTTTCCATCTATTTGTACGACTATAATGGGTCAGTAGACTCTGGGTATTTGACTCGTACCTAACCTAACCTATCCTAGTGCGTCTTTGGCACTTTTGTAGCAAAATAGTACTTTTGCTCTAAAAGGTACTAAAGAAAGTCGTTTGTTAATTATTATGAGCACAACTGTTATGAATCAATTTATTTTCTACCTCGAATATGTGTGACCATTTAATGGATGCTGTGAACAAGCATCACCAATGAATACATCCAATAGCATAGCATTCGCATGATGAATCATGCAAAATCGCTGTCGTAGTCCAAACCAATTGAATAGATGAAAATGTCTGTCTGTGATGATGATGTGTGTATGTGTGTATCTATCTATTCGTATGTAGATTTTTGTTTAGATTTCACAAGGAAAATCGAACAATTTTCCCCTAACAAAGCAGGCAATATGCTTTGCTCTCTTAGAGGCAATATGGAATCAAGGCCTTTTGTGATGGCTATTGACTCATTCGATTACTGTGATGGGTGATTGTTTGTTTGTTTGTTTGTTTGTATGTATGTTTGTTTGCTTTTTGGAAATGAAATTAAACTGATAAAAAGTAATTCAACTGTTTGGAATTTGTTTAAAACATTACTGTAAATACTATAAATTCTATAAAAAATGTTTGTTTAAAACAAAAATTTAAAAAATCTTTGCATGCCCACCATCTCCATTTGTTATGGAACTTTGTGCATAAACTCAATTTGATTTTAATTAATTGAGAGTGCTGTTGTTACTCCTCTATTTGATTTCATATTAGAATCATATTTTATAAAAATATTGTTGTTTTTCTCTTACCTCTTGCCTGAATTTCTACCATTATTTAATACTTTTTTCCCGTCGTTGCAAGTCAAGTGACATCATCGTGCATCGTGCAATAGGGATAATTGACACACAAGCACTACCCCACTGTGATAAATTATTTAAAAAAAAAATAAAATAAAAAAATGTTCAGAGCGCGAGCCAAATAATTCACACGAAAAAAAGAATGAAACGATAGAGTCAAATCGAATAAAATGCAAGTGTAAATATTGCAATCGTGCACGATACTCAGCTATAATGAATTTTAATTATCCTATATAGGAAAACCAGGTCAATTAATTTTTTTTTAATTATTTTTATACCGGTGGGGACTACTTGGCGTATAAAAATGGCAATTTAAAATTCTTTTAAGCATTTTAAATTTTAAGATATTTTTTGTGGGTATGGCAACTCTGAACTTTGACAGCTGTCACATTTGCTTATTTCTCTTGTTAAAAATGGATAGAATAACGTATTTTAATTGTGATAACTTATTACAAAAATTTGTAAAGTTATGCTGAGACCACTAGCAAATTTCCAAGAATTATCGTTCGATAAAGTTCACGTAATGTTCCAATCATTTGAAAAGTAACCAAAGAAAATTTAAGGAATTGGGTCCTTTATGAACATTAAGATTCCCACGCGTCAACATAGCAGTCGCCCTCTTGAAAAGTTTGCTGCTAAAAACGAGCGTATTTCCAAATGCTCGAAAACATCATTCCGACATCTTTCGCAACGACAAAAATTTTACAAAACACTACGCAGCTCAAACCAGTGGGCCATAGAGGAAAGCGTAAGGTCAATAGCCATTTTCCCATCTGAATAACTTAGTGAGTTATCTAATTTTGGACCCCAAAACTCTAATGCAATTTAGGAGAAACAAATGCATCCACAGCGGACTACTACTGTATGGTGCCGATTTTGGACAGGCGGGCATGATTAGGTCTTATATTTTGAAGATGAGGGCTAAATATTAGAGGCTGTGGAAGGCATTTCTTAAAGGTGTATGATAACCGTGTTTTTGTGGCTTTAAATAGAGAAAATGCGATGCCTCCTATACTGCGCATGTTACAATGCATTTTTAGGAGAAATTATCTCAAGAAATTTTGATGGAAACCATGCGGTTTATACTATTTGTCAGACACTCTTTGGGTACATTTGTGCTCAGCTTTCTGAAATATAGGAATATTGTCAGAACTTGCACTACTGATGAAATGGCCACTATTGACACAGAATTCATAATCTCCAACGTATTGCAGTGTATTCCCCACTTGTTTTACAAAGAGTCGTAGATCGAAAAAGAGGACATGCAGTATCGTTTGCCTATGTGGGAGTGATATGCTTAAAAAGAGGACTGATTGTCTTCTTCAAGATCAAGATTTTGATACTGAAAATATGAAATTCCATTAATTTCTCCTAAGTATTTACACAATTTTCTATTTTTGGAAATATGTATACATATTTTGTACTTGTATTTGTGTTTTCTATTAGCATTGTTGTTGAAACCTATCCTTTAAATATTTACAAACAGAACGATCGACGTATAGAAAATAAAATATTGACATAAAAATGTCTGTAGACTACATGAATATGAAATGTGGTTGGTATGGCAAATATGTACTCATATTACTACAGCAATTTATGTATGTATACATGTATGTAAACAATAAAATCAGACATTCACGTTTATATATACACACTTCGATTCACTTGTTAAAATAAAAAAAAAAAAAATCTTGTGTTGAATGATTGCAATCACTTTAAACAAAAAATTTAAACAGCAAGCAAAACATTCAAACAATTGTATACACTTTTTGTGTAGAGTACACACATACATGCATGTATATATTCCGCTGGCATTAGGGCGGCACTAACTTGCTTTTTCTTAAGTAATTATTTTTCTTTACTTTGCCAATTACAGCTCTATACTTAACTCTCAAAAAATAAAGATAAATTCCAATTTTACTAGCAAAGACTAAAACCAACATTTTTAATAGAGCCAATGTTAAAGTTAACATAGAAATGTTAAGAGTTTAACAGAAGATGCACCTAAATATACGATATCAGAGAATGAAATACCCTAACATTGTCAGGGTATGTAGGGCGGCAGATATTCCACTATATGCGAATTATAGCCTAAGGTATCCCTAATAAAACTCAATTAGTGGTGTATCCGAAATAATTTTGAAATTTGAGAAATCGAACTGGAAACATTCACTACGTTAACATGGTCTTGGAAAGGTGATCGATATTGTAGAAAAATGGGACTTGCTGCAGGTATCGCACTATATATATCCATCGTATCAAGGTCGATCGGTTGTTACTTGGAACCGGAGATATAAGTGACGGACCTAATTGTTTTCTTCAAATGAGCGACAAAATTGTCGTACTGTAGTCTTTTTGTCGATGACTTCATTTAGTGGATATCTGCCATTTCTTGTGTTGATGACTTGCATTTTTTAGTCCATGACTTGCATGTTTTTGCTCGAAGATCAGTAATTTTTTGAACAATGACTTGCAGCTTTTGGTGAATGATTTGCAATTTTTGGAAGATGATTTGCATTTTTTGGATGACATCTTGCAGCTTTTGGTCGATGACTTGCAGTTTTTTTGACGTTGGTTTGCATTTTTGGTCGATGATTTGCATTTTTTTTTTGCTTTTGGTAGATGATTTGCAATTTTTGGAAGATGATTTGAATTTTTTGTACGATGACTTGCAGTCTTTGGTCGATGATTTGTATTTTTTGCAAAATGACTTCCATTTTTTTTGGATGATTACTTGACCTAACTTTAAGTCACTTAGAAAATTTGCAAGTGTTTCAGTGTTTCATCATTTTTAATCTTGTAACGTATTGGACCAATATTGTGACAGAATGAGTACGTGAAAACATTGCAAGAGGCCATCATTCTACAGTAGGAATTAAATCCACGACCCACACTCTACCCACTAGAGTACCGAGCTATAATTAAAAGAGAGGAAAAGATTTAGCTGACAACGCCTTTTACGTCAAGTACTCTTTTCCCTTATAAGTTGTGCCACCCTAATGAAACGAAAATAAATTTTAAATTGGTTTAAATATCTCTCACTCGGTCTTCTCTCTATTTCTCTCTGAAATTTCGTGTGGTTGCAGTTAAGAGCAGTTAAACATGCTTTAAAAACCGCATATAACTTTTAAGGTGGAAATATTGGGTATGAGGCTAGGGCGTTTTAGATTTAGAAAAATTACTTGCTTGCTGACAAAAACAAAAAACAGTCATTGTAATTCCATCTGAAATAGTGGGTTGGAAGTGGGAAAAAACAAAACCTTCCTCAGATTCACAATGTAAATGTAATTGTAAACTTTTAACAGAAAACAGAAAACACAGAACATAAAACAGTCATAATAAAACAAAGCGGAAGTATCAGTCCTGTATCTATTTCCATTCTATCTCTCTCTCTCTCTCTCTCTCTCTCTCTCTCTCTCTCTCTCTCTCTCTCNTGTCGTTACTACTCTAGACTTTTGTTTGGATTTATTTTTTTCCCTCTTTTTTCTTTGTAATGCCAAATGGGGTTCCCTAACCATAAACGAGTGGTATGCATGAGTAGAGGTAAGGGAAACAGACTGAGTGGGATAGTAAAACGTAAAAACACAAGTAAATTGTATAACAACAACAACAATGTTGTAAGTATGTCAGAGTAAATTTTGTTGTTGCTTTTTTCTTGTAAAAATTAACAAGAAAAAGTCATTTAGTTTTGCCACAGACATTAAGGTCCTTCCCTGTACAAGTGCTAGGGAATGTAAGCGGAAAGTGGAAACGTATCGAAATAATGTAAAAAAAAGATGGTGAAATTCATAGTACAACTTACATTAACGAAAAAATCAATAGACTTTAAAACCAGGTATATAAAGGCCTTTTTAGAGGCCTTTTTATGTAAACCAGTAATACAAAGAAAAAGGAAGTAGCCGAAAGAAATATTTTCTTCATATTTCCATACCTACTCTCACATGGCTAATCAGTTATAATTGACATTCTTCTTCTTTACTGGCTATATTTTTACTCTGCGATCTGCGTGAATTAGAAGAGAGTTCTAAGCGCCTCGATTATATGCACTCTTCTTTAAATTTTCACATCGAATTTAATCTCCAATCTGATTTTTCCGTCGGTGTCATGGTAATGCTCTTCAGCATGGTGATCCGATTTTTTGTTGGAGCATCTTTACGCATACGAAGCAAATGTAGAGGTTGGTCTTTAATACCTTAGATGATGTCGATGTGAACATAAAGGTCGTAAAGGTCCGTGATTCATCCGACTCTATATTCTCCGCAGACGGAACCATATATTTTACGAAGAATTTTTGTCTCAAAAAATCTAAGCAAGGCTTCATTCCTCCGCACTAGAACTTATGACTGCGTATAGTGATTTTGTGTGTGATTTTAGTTTGTCGTGAGAGGCCTTGGTTTTTAAAATGCTTGCTAAGGCATTATAAGATCTATAATTGGTCTGAATAAGCGAATAATTTGGATCAAACCAAGTTGAATAGATTTCGAAATGCTCTCGGATTTCACATCTCTCAGAGACGTTTGGTTTGCAGATTTTGCCTTCAAGAATTATGCTGTACGAGTGTCCTCCAAAGGACTTAGGAATGAATGTACGAAGTTTAATCGAATTTTCTCTAAATCAGCTCTTTGAAACGAAGGTGGTTTTCGTTTTAGATGCAATGGTGATAGTATTACAGTTACTCGTATAGGAACAAAATCGAATTGTATTCGGTCACTGGGCCGAATAGCTGAGAATATATTTGGACTTGTTTGGATACCTAGGAGGTACAAATACTTCTATGGTCAAATTTTCTAGTACTGTGTCAGGACAGGAAAATACGGAGTCACATGATATTATCTTGAATGTGAATAATGAATTGATCCAGAAAACAGAGGCAGATCTTGCAAGATCTTCAATTCAAATTCATAAGAAACAAACAAACAATTCACTGTACGATGGCGCATGTAAAAATAAATTTACAGTTATCTTGACTGTCCAGCTCCTAGTAAACACAACCCCTAATGTAAATGTTAGAAGCATGCCACTGCTGAACCCGAAACCGTTCTGTGGAGTGAACAAATTGAAAATAATGCACAACGAAAGGGAAGATAAATAGGGTGGGTTTATTGGGAAATTACGAGAAGAGGAGATCAGTAACCTGACATTCGTAATCGGTCTTTTGACGGGGCACTGTACTCTCAGAGCATAATACTTTATTTAAAATGGGGGTTGTCTCAATTACAATGTGTATGCTTACTGTGTCTATAAAAATGAATCATTAGAAAATATTTTTGGAACCTATGTGACGTTAAGAAACTTACTTTGCACCTCTAAACAATGATCCTTTTAATAAGGCCTTTAAAAGAGCGTTACTTATTTATTTTTACCCGCTTTTGGTTAACATTTAAAGCACTATTGATGCTTTTTACCATGCCCCAGTCGTTGTCAGTGTATTTAAGTATGTCGTGAAATGATTTTGTATCAGTTTATGCGACATCTGCATGACAATGACACCCTCTTATAAAATTTCAAGTGCTGTTTTGTCTTGTACGTTTCTTTTTTACATTTTTTTATTTTTTTTTTTTTTTGTTTTCTTTAAGAGAAAGTTAAAATGTATACTTTCGTAATTGCAAATAAACTTACCAACAAAACTACACAAAATAACCAACAAATTTAAGATGTTAAATACGAAGAAATATTGCAAATGAAAAATACAAGTTTGCTTTGGTAAAAAAAGCACTTATTTTTGTCTGTTATTGTTTAATTACAACAGAATGACTCATACTTCAGGGGGAATTTGTAAAAATAAATAAATTTGAGAAAAAAAATTAAATTTCTTGGAAAAATGTCAACAATAGCATCATGCACTTGCCTGCAGTTTAAAGTGGTCGTTTTAATATTGATTGCTCTTGTTATGGTTTTTTTTTATACAGGAATTAAATTCATATTGTAAATGAAAATAATTTTTATTTGATATCCTGTTTTAATGCTAAAGTTCAATTTAAAATTACAGGAATACATAAATCTTTATTATACAATCAACAAAGCCGCAGCACAACGTTACACTCACCTTATTGTTTAAGCTGAGAAGGCGACATCAATTTCAATACAAAGAAAAATCACACACCCATGCACACATATTTTTTCATTAATTTAACCTTTTCTTTTTCTATATGCTTAACATTTATTTTTCATTCTCTTTTTTCTATTTACAGGCTCAAAGTGAATAGAGACTGTAAAATAATAATAATAAAAAAAAAGAAGAAGAAGAAAAAGAAATATAATATTGCATTTCCTGGGTTATATTCCCTTACAGAGCAAAACAAAACAACCAAACAAAGCACAACAATACGTTTACAATCATCAAACATAACCGTTGCATAATCATTTCTTTTAAAGGTCTTAATAAAAACCGCAACTTCAACTACAAGCACAGTAACTAAAAGGAAAAACTAATACGCACAAGCTAAAAAGAAAAGGCACACGATGAGTAAAGCACCAGGACCTTCACCACCTCAATATACGTATGTGCCACCACCATCGGCTCCGCCTTCTTATCAGGAAGCTGTTGGCGGTGTTAAGCCAGTTGGTCCATTTACACCCGTCGCTCCACCTACACATGCAGCAACGGTCACAAATGCCACCATTGTTACCACAGTGGTGCCAATTGGTCGTGCCGCTACACACATGATCTGTCCACATTGTCATGCTGAAATTGAAACGACAACCCGTACGGAACCAGGCATGATAGCATATTTGTCCGGTTTTGTTATTGCTCTACTCGGGTAAGATTTTGAAGAATAAATTTTTTTTATTATAAGCAGTGATAAAAAGAAATCCGTTATTTAGGCATTATATAAACGTCGTTATTTAAAGTGAATAGATTTGTTATCCTTAGGCTAATTGTACACAATTTTGTGTGGTATTACGTAACCACTTCGTATGTAGTTTCATTATGCCTTCTTTCTTCTTGGTAATAAGTATTCAAGGATTCTATTTCCGCAAGTTTATTCTATTGAAGCAATTTTTAAACAACAAAATTATTCTCCAAAGTCAAAGACTAGATCCCTTAAGATGTTGGCTATTTGAAAATAGTTCATGGCAGTATCAAACTCGCAACAAAACTTTCTCCATTGTTTATCCATAATGTCCCAAAGTTGTAGTCGGATATCCACAATTCGATCAACATCGTTTTCACTTGACCGAAGCGAAAGTGACCATACAGTAGCTATACGCTTGGCTGTGTTTTCGCAGGGATTTACCGATGCAATTACTGTCGATAAAATAGCTTTTCTTTTGAAGCAACTCATATGGTTTCGAGTTTTTTGATGTCGAACATTCGGACAATCGACATGACAGTCGGACTTGACAATTTTATTTTTTTTTATCGAAATTTCTGACGATTAGCCATGCTGAATGCAGTTTTGAATCCAAAATTCAAATCGAAAG
Source organism: Sarcophaga bullata (assembly GCA_005959815.1). NCBI lineage: Eukaryota > Metazoa > Arthropoda > Insecta > Diptera > Sarcophagidae > Sarcophaga > Sarcophaga bullata. The sequence continues at coordinate 154,641 of QOCX01000114.1, forward strand.
AAAGTAGTATGTCCACTTTATTTGCCAATGTCTTCCTCGCAGCAGAATTTCACTTGGCTGATTTTTTCTTGCTAGCCTAATGAAGGTACTGAATCGATGACAAAGTTCATCGAATTATCAGGCCGACTTTAGCTTTATCTGATGCTGATTGTAAAGACCGCTTGAACAGATCTTGTTAGTTAGTCTGTGGGGCCACGCTTCATTTGACACCACAATGGGTCTCTATGTATGGTCAACTGAGCTTTCGTTTGATAAAACTGGCACTACGTTTTATTCTATCCTAATACGATACGGACCATAAACAATATTTAAAGTTTTAGTCACTTGCCTAGTGATTTCACCTTCATTAAAGGAAATCTCCAAATCGAGCTAATTTTTGATACTGAGTCAGACAATCAGAAACCTCTTAGAGAATGTTTATCACTATAAAATCTTATCTTTCGGGGGCTGAAAATTACAAGGCTCTAGTAGAAACTGCTGCCTGCTTGCTCCCTAACTCTATTCTTCAAGTAGAGCCATAATGGTATGTTGATTTACCTCACAGCTAGATAGATCGAAGAGACATTTTCGGTGATGGAACTGAAACTTAAAATGGAAGGTGGCACTTAATCAAAGAAATGTGTAAGTGTTTCGCCATGTCCTTCAAGCAGAAGAATATGGTTTTATACGGCAGGAGTTAATAGAAAATTTTCAATTCTTACAAATAGTCAGGAATCCTTGAAAGTTTTGGAAATAATTCATACATATTTCATTTTAACCTTAGCCTGGATGTAAAGATACACCCTTTAGGGTTATTACCTTTCCTCGTCTAACAAGGGGTCAAATCAAAATATTGAGCGTGTCTTATATTGAATCTTTTGTAATGACGTAAGAAAGCCATTATTCAGAAATATGGGAGGGTTTCTGCATAGAACATTAAAGAATGACGATTTTTGTGTCCATAAGAAGTTCTAAATATCGTAGTGCGATCGCGATTAAGAATGTAATGCTCAATGGGGTTAAGAAATACGGAAGAGCCACTTTCTGTATCCAGTTTTTCTCTTCAGTTCATGTTTAACTTAGTTGAGGCCGAGATGCAAAAGCAGCTTACGAACGACTGATATTGAAAATCTAATCGCTGATTTATATTGTGTTCGAAAAATATTGAGATAAAGGACTATTAAATATTGGCCTTTACTTACTCGTTGTACCTTAATCACAGTTATACGACGCTAGATACAAAACATTGAAGTCATTCATTAAAAATATAAGGGTTTATTCAGGTTTTAATAAAAAAACAATGCTAATTTCGACTATTTTTTTGTTACAGCTGCTGGTTGGGTTGCTGCCTGATACCCTGTTGCATTGATGATTGCATGGATGTCCATCACACATGTCCTAATTGCAAGGCTTACTTGGGACGCTACAGACGATAAATTTTGCACAACTATAACTGGGCCATCGAATATATATATATATACAAAAATATAAAACATGCACACACACACACAATCACTTTTTAGAATACGCTTAGAAGGTTTTAAAAAAAGGAATAAAAAATATAAATTGGCTTTTGAAAATTTCTTTTTCAAAAGCTATTTAAATTCAATTCAATTAAAAGCGTTATTCGAATGTCAAATAACGCGGCTGGAGAATAAATCTTTAAATATAAAAGTTTTAACAACAATATTTCAGAATAACAACAATTGGCAACTGGTGGCGATAGGGTTACAAAAAAGGTTTTATTTTTTCAATATTTCCTCCTTTTTTGGAATTTTATTATTTGCGTTAAAGGAAGGAAATTGTTTATAATTATAATTGATTGATTTTGATTTAATTGTTGTTATTCCCATCGATTTACATTCAGTGATTTTATAAATTAAACAATCAGTGGAAACAAATGGTACATGAAACTTGATTTTTATAATTCCAGCATTAAATAAAATTTAATTCTTTTTTTGTTTTTAAATATTTAAATTTGCTCAAAATTATAAATTCTTTTTATTTCTAAAGATATTCTTTTGGATGCTCAAACCAGTTTGTTTTTCGCATGGCATAAAAGACCTTAGAAAATTCGAAAATAGTCTAAAGGGCAGCTAAATGTATGGTTTTTATTCCAACTTTGTTTATATTTTTCTGTTTTTCGAAATACAAAATAAGATATTTTTCTTTCAAAACTGTTACGATTTATGCCTGGCTTTACTTTGTTATCTATTTATTAATATTTAAAAAAAATAAGATATTCAATCTGTCAACAGTCTTTTTTTTCTTTTCAATTAAAATTAAAATGCTTAAAATTACATTTCGCCTTTGTAATTATAAATTTTAAACATCACACGCACTTGCAATAAGATTTTTTAATAATATTTATTTTGCTTTAAAAAGTATCCTATTGTATAATTATTCTAATTATTTATAAATTACTTTTTTACCATTTTCTTCAAATATAAAATAATATAAACAAATATTATATGTATGTATGTATTTATTTAAAAGCCGTAAATTACATACTTTGCAATTGTAATAATGAAAACAAATAAAAAAGAAAACTCAACTCGTACGATATAAAATAAAGAAAATACTTTCGTAAATAAAATAAATGTAAAATTTTTATGTAAATTTTTAAGATGGTTTTTACTTCGCCTGGAAACAATTTCAAAAAATATTTTTCCAACAATACAAAAAAAAAACAAACAATAACATCCTGCAGTATGATTACTCCTTCGGCACATTCGGAAGACTGTCAGCATTATCTCTTGGACATCCAAGTCTTTATACCCATATTTTGGACAGTACAGAAATAGTTAATGCACAAAAAGCTCGGCTTCAGATTGCTGTGGTAAGTGCAATTACCAATTTTAATCTAAATCGGTTGTTAAACGCCTATCCTGGAATTGAAGACAACACCAATATTAATGGCTGATTTGCCGACAAGGAAACATGACACGGCACACGAATTTAACTGTCTAGGGATAGTTAACTTTCTACATCTACCAACATTTTAATACGGTACACGAACTAACAACAACATACTCGTCTGACATTGGTTTCCATAGCAATTGGATTTTTGTTCCGAAACGACCCATATGATCAAGTTGCGGTCAAAGGATCTCCATAGCAGATCTGTTACAACTACAATAACAAACTTGTCTGAAACTGATGGATTTTAGTTGATATCCTGATCTTATCTTTAGGGACTAATTTTATTAGTGAATTAGTTCACTTTAACAGCAAATTAGGTTAGGTTGAATTTGCAGCATCTCCATGGGCATAGTATACTTAAGTCCTACAAGGTAATGTTGAATACTGGCAACCTATTCCGTCATACACTTTCAACGCCCGGACGGCATCTCTTAGCCATCCCGATAGTTTTATTCGCCTTCTGTGAGCGCTACGGCCTTGTAGTTTAAAACCAGAATCATGAGCGGGTTCAGATATAGTTTAGTAAATAGGGATATTCAATCAGAGGCAAAGTGTTTTCCTTTCGAATAACGAATACCAAGTCAAAGCTCTATCATTTTCATTTCAAAACCGTTAAAATTTCTGAAAATTGTTATTATCAAAATTATTAAAGAAATGCTGTCCCATCACTACGCTCTTAATTATTAAAGTTTTTACCCTATGGCAACACTCTCATCTGTTTAGTTTCATCTTTCATCGGTAATTGTTTACGATTGCATTGTCATCGCTAACGGTATCAAAATTAGCAAATTTTGTTGTGTTGCAAAGCAAGTAGAAGTTTGAAAAAAGCCAAAGCTTTGCGCCATAATTTTTTATTATTTTAAAATAAAGGTGAGTAGCTCACATTTACCGTAAATAATAAAATTTATAATTGAAAATAAAAAGTATAAGTTCCTTTTTAAGCAACCAATAGAAAATGTCTGAAGATGTGGTGGAAATTATTGAAAATTGCCCTGAAATCATTGAAATAAGTGATGAAACGGATGAAGGGAGTAAAGATTTTATAGAAATAACTTATGATTCGGAAGACTTGGAGAATGAAAACAATGAAAATGGAGTTATTGCAATAAAAGAGGAAACGTCAGAGTCAACCGATTTAGGTGGGAACACAACGGATGTCGAACATCTTAATGAGATATGTGAAGTTGTGGAAGCAGAAACAACAAACAATACAACAAATACTTGTCGTACAAACACAAGAAATATTAAAATTGGAAACTCCAGACGTAAGAGACGTAAGAAATTTCGTGGACGTTTAGTTAATGCGGCAAATGGAGCAAACCAAATTTTACACACGGCTAACAGCCCAAATGGCATCTACGACAAGGTGGCAAGAAGCAACGATGCTTTCAGTCCAGAAAATACAGAGAATTTTCCGTTAAATCAAATAATTAAAGAGGAAAATGAAATAACTACGGGAACCTCAAGAACTGACGAAGATTATAGTGGAGATGAGAATATTGCATCACAAACCATTTCGATCTCTGATAATTCTCATAGAAATAATCCAAATACCTCTAGTTCAACAACAGTACCACGTCAGATGCCCTGTGATTATTCAAAACTGAGATGGCTGAAGCCATTAAACAGTCTATCCAGTCCACCTCATTTGCAATTGGTGATAATCGATCGCAGTCATCCTGATTGGAGAATAGGAACTGAAAAATGGCTTATGATAGAAAAGCGTTTATTGGAACATTTACACTGTGAAATGTTGCGTTCCAATGACAGTAGTATTGGTCTATTTGATGGTGCCAAATGGCAAAGAGGCATTAAAATTGTGGGTTGCCATAATGAAAAAGCTTTAAATTTTGTTAAAAATTTCATACTTAATTTGGATAAACTGTGGACTGGGGCCAAACTTGATGTGTTTCCCATGGCCTATATTGTACGACAAATTTGTAAAGTTTTCATACCGCCGCCAATTTTAAAAACCGATGTTGTGTTATCTTTGATTAAACTACAGAATCCTTCCATAAGCACTGATGATTGGGAAGTGCTAGGGGAGCGTAAAAGAAATCACGGCATTGATATTTGGCTAAGCATTAGTGAGCAATCGTATCAACATTTGCGCAGATCAAGAGGAGAATTAAAATATGGAATAAATCGGATTTTTTTGAATCCTATTTTATAACGAAACATTCCTTCAGTTTTTTATTAATTAAATATGCTGTAAAGGACGTTTTTTGAATTCAACAAATGTATACCATTTTGTTGGCGCCTATTGTTTGGTAATTATTATAAATTTTTTTATTTAAAATAATATAAATTAATGGTTTCTTTTGATTTCCGCAACAGTGAAGAAGAGGGGAGGAGGAAAAAATCAAATGGTGAGTAATATTTTCATTTACTATTAATCCAATTCAGAAATTCATTATTCGAAGATCAAACTCGTTTAGAGAATTAAAATTTTAAAGCGAGCATATTTGAGTGTATTAACATTACTCTATATTGGTTCTGTAATATTCCATCCAAAATTCCATATTATTTTATCATTTCGGCATTTTGTTGAATACGGATGTAATTAAAGATAGTTTTTTTAATAGCCTATTTAAAGCAGAAGTTACGCCTGAGTGTGACAACAGAGTCCAACAGTTACAAAGTTAATATTTTTGTAATCACATACCAACATAACTGGTCATTACAACAGTCAGCATTACGACCTAGCTCCACTCTCACACCACTTATGTTGTGGGTGCTAATTTTATACATGAATAGAGAGACCTACATTTTAAAGTCGATTGCGAACGACAGATTCTAGAGAAATTTTTGATGGCAATTGTATAAGTAGCCGAAAATATATTTTTTCAAATTTCGTTTTGTTGAGGATGTCTGACCTTTGGTTAGAACCTTAGTCTCACGTCTAATACTACAACACACTACCTAATAGAGTACGGGGTCTTCTTGTAATCGATAGGACTAAAAATCCTGAAAATTTTATCGATTTGGTTTGTTTGAATGGCCACAAAGATAAAATCGTTAAATGTTTTGACCCAGATTTTCCTTCAATCGGTTTGTATAAATAAATTCTCGTAATAGTTTCAATTTAATTTTCCACACTGTAGTATATGATTTACAATTTTTTGGTTTAAAAATCCATATTTTTTTTATTTTATTTTTCTTTTTGTTTCAGAAAACATAAATTTTGTTTAAATTCAATTTAAATATTTTCAAAGTATTGGCTTCATAAGGATTTATAAATTTTTATTATTTTTTTTTTATTAAAAATAAATAATTATTTATAAAATATGTTATAAATTAATACAATGATAATTAACAACAGTACCCATGTAATATTTATTAGTAATATGAAAGTGTTACAGCAATTTAAAGTGAAAGGCATATTTATTGTTATTAATTGTTATATTATAAGATAAGGAAAGTGTCTTCAGATAGCCTTCTTCTTCTTAAAGAAACGAAAAAAGTGTGTATAAATATAATATATATTAACGTTATATATTACGTATTGAAATCTTAAGGCTGTAAGCCTCCATTAAGCGAAATATCTGAAATATTTTTCTAAAAAAAAAAAAAACAAATGCTTGATTTAAAAGTCGATACTGCTATTGAAATATTAAATATAAAAATATTATTTCAGGGCAATTGTTTTTACCAAATTTGT
>QOCX01000114.1:162596-180221 GCA_005959815.1 Sarcophaga bullata
ATTAAAAACTTAGGTTAGAAATTTAAATATTTTAACTACGAATGTACATACATATTTGAATTTTTCCTTATTTTTTTTTTATTATTATTTATATTTTCTTAATACTAAAACTGATTATATTGAAAATTAGAATTTCAAATCAATTATAATTTGAAAACAAAACATAAAAATCAGAAGATTGACTACCTATCAATCATCTGGTTTTCTTTTACTGAATTAACATACACATATTAATAGTTTATTTTTATTTTGTTTTTAATTTATAATGAATTCTTTGATACAAAAATTTAAATAAAATAAAATTAAAAGTCAAAAACATTCCATAACATCAATAAAATATTTTATTATTAAATAATCATTTCCACACAACAAAAAAAACTCTAAACGGCCATCAACCAAAAAAAGAACGACAAAAACAAAATACTACACCACAAATCTACTGTTATTGTTTTGTCTCGAATTCCCTTATAAACTCGTATTCGTAAACAAAAACATTAAATTTTGTAACAACAACAAATATCATGAAACGGTGTCCATACACAAGTAGTAGAAGCAAATCAAGAATACCATATGGTTGGTTGTTGATTACAATCATGCCCCAACTTGTTGTTTGTTTATTCCCCGTAGTTGTATTTTAGGCTTTTGCTTTCTCTCTCTCTCTCTCTATCTCCTCTTTTATTCCACTATTTCTATAATTCTTTATTATTCTTTTATAATGTTCTATTAACACTACACACACATTTGCAAATCTTAAATGAGTTTTTATATGAATGTGCAAAGAGTAATAGATAGAGAGAGAACGAGAGAGAGAGAACGCGAATAGAGAGAGAGAGATAAGAAAGAGCAATTGTGAATAAATAAATGTACAAGCAAAACGTAACGAGAAGAAAATATTTATTAAAATGAAAGATTAGAAGAATTTTTCATTTTGACAAGTTAACAAGTTAAATGAAGGTGTACAAAAAATATTTCAAAAAAATTCGCATTAAAAAAGTATCCAAAATAATTTAATTAAATGAAACAAAAAAGAAATTCAAAACGTAAAATTAAATTAAATTAAACAAGAATCCATATGTACCTAAGTAAAATAGCCAAGTGTTTGTTGTTGTTTGGAAAAAAATAGAATAAAAAATAAAATTCTTTTTTTATGATTTTATTTCAATTGGAATGTGTCTGTGCGTGTGATTGTTTTTTTTTTGGTGTTGTTGTTGCTGCTGCTAAAAAATTAAGAAATAAAATTAAAATATAAATAGAAATTCTTTTTCCCTTCATCAAAATTAGTGAAATTAAAGAAAGAAATACAAAAGGGAAAAACGTTTGTTTTTTAGTTTCTACTAGAAAAAAAATGGTTTTACGTTCGGGCATTATTTTACCATTTCAATTTCGAGACACCAAAAAATTATTAATGATCGGAGTACCAGAGGAGAATCGTGATTTAAGCATTTGGGATTTAAAAAATGTCGGTGAGTGTTTTAATAGTGACACCGTTAGTTAATTAATTACAAGTGTTTCCAAGCAGTTCCTTTTCTTATCGTATTTGTACGTACTGTGTTGTCCTATTGTCCATACCATAAAATTTGATAATCAAGCCCCTTCTCCCCTCCCTTCAACATAATATTGTAAAAAAGAAGAATTCTTTAATAGACTTGGGCAATACGATTCAAGTGTGTATACGGCGCTATTAATTTTTACTGTCTTCATTTTTGTTCTGCATATTTGTGCCGTTGTGTGTGTGTGTATTTCGTACAGTAGTTTTATTGTTTTGCTTTTTAGTTTCGTCGTTTTCAATGTTGTCAATTAATGGTTTTTTGCGTCGCATACTAGTTAAAAAATATTTGTAAATACAAACCTTTAAATATGAAATAAAAAAACGTAAAATAATCTTCTTTAAATATAATTTATCTTTTATATAATTTACAGCGTGTCTGTTTATATTAAACACGTTCTTTATTATTTACTGTGAGATTTTTTAGGCAGTTCATATCACAATATTGTTTGCATAATAAAAGTTGAGCTATGCGTGCTCAAGTGAACTTTTTGATATCAGAGGCTACTACACCGACCTAACCTAAAATAGGTAATATCATTCCATGCATTCAACGATTAATACACTATGTAGCCATTCCTGCCTACATTTTTGCAGACGAAGAGAGTTCCATAAAGTACGAGACCATATTTCTTCTCATTCTAACATAGCCTACAGAGATCAAAAGTATTCCTATACTTTTGTAAGTAACAAACACTGTTGTATAAATACATCTCGCCGATAACTCGGCTAAAATTGAGTTTTAAATGCCCCAAAGTTAAGTAATAACCGAGTACACATGGTTTTTAACATAGTTCCATAACTTCTATCGTAGTCAAGCGCATTATTTTGACTGTCGATTATCCGCTACTCATTATCTTACCAGACATAATTTCGGTAGTCTTTACATTACGATATTGCACTATCTTCACCAGAAAAGTGACCACGTTCAAGTTCCATACTGGTAAATAGTGTAAAGATATTAAATAGCTTACATGATATGGATAACCGCATGTATTTTGTAATATTCATGTAATATCCTTGTTATAACAATTATTATGAGTGGAATAACAATGATTCAAAGTTCATACGTTATTATTATTGTTAAGAGTTGTTTTAGTACTGTTATCGAACTATTTATTAAACTCTAGTCATGCCTTAAAGCAAGCCTATTGCCCTGAAAAAATTCAGACTATTGTTCGGTATCGGCAATGCAAACTTTTTGCCCAGCATCTAGTATGAGTTTCCATCAAGGCATTCTTATCGTCACATATGCTATATGTTAGTCGCGAGACAACACCTATTCTAAATAAGTGTACTTTGAGTCTACAGTGCCCTGGCAAAAGACTGGTTATCAACCTCAGGTTATTGATAATCTATTATATGATTTAGATCTCCTCTGATTGTAATTTTCCTACAAAAGGTTTAATTATCTCAAACCACCTCGGTTTGAAATCACTTAACATACCTTCCAAAAACTCGTCTCCACTCTACAGAAGGGTTGTGCCTAAATCAACCGCATGCTTGCTTATTGTAGACAATCTCAACATGATTTGGGATCGGACAGAAGGTAACACCTTATTTTATCTACCAAGCTTTGAGATATAGATTGCTGAGTTATCTACTGAAATGAAAATAATGAATATGAATTGTATGAACTTCCCATTTAATATTGAAATAAAATCAATATATTTGTATGATTAGGCGTTTTTTCGTATTTAATATTGATAACATTGATTTTGCGATGTTTTTCAGTTTTGCCCGCGTTTTTATTGTTTTTGTGTGTTTCTCTGGTCTGTCAAAGTTTATTATTGTCTGAATGTATTGATGTTGTTGTTGTTGCAGTTGCTGTTGCTATTGCTGTTGTATTTTGCTTCTATTTTTAACTTTTTATTTTTAAACTTCTATATTTGTGCTGCTACTACTAATACTACTCTACTATTCATCTTTTATTGTATAGTATTTCTCTCTGTCTCTCTTTCTCTCTCTCTCTCTCCTTCTATGTGTGTCGAATCTTTTATTTGGTTCATACGTATTTGTTTTCTTCAGTACTGTTATTGTTTTTTATCTCTTGTTATTCTTGTTTATGGTTTTTACGTCTATCAGTCCATCTAACGTAAAGACCGCGCAGAAAAACATACCCACACATACACATACCTTGCACACACAAGTCAAAATAGTCGTTAACACATGTTTGTTTGTGTATCATATTGATGTTATTATTTTGATTATTGTTGTCATTTAGGTAGTCCCACTGACTACTCTAAAAACAAAATAAACTGTTGATGAACTGTGTGATGTTTGTTGATATTTTTTTGTTATTTTAGTTCTGTTTCTTGTTTTTCTATTTTGTTCTTCCTCTAATCGTTGTGTTGTTTTGTTTTTCTTTTACAGTACGTGCTGCTTTCGGTATTTACAATTTTGAGTTTCGCAACAAAAAGATTGGCTTCAATATACCCGATGAACTTTTGTTGCAATATTTAGCACAGCGCCACGATCTAACAAATTTCGTTATAGAAATTGGACAGGGTAAGTCTTTTTTTTAATTGAAAATTTTAGTATTTGCCACAACGGAAGTTGTCTTCCATATTTAGCTTGCGCTTTAGTTTCTTTTTTAATTACAGTGCTGATCGAATCGAAATGGATCGGATATCTTATCAGAAAATGTTTGTTTTGATTAAAAACTAGCCGAATCAGATTCCTCATTCAAGGATGACGATGCAGTTTTAGTAGTAAAAAAGGACCAATGCTAAGGTCTTTAGGAGACAATCATAAAGTTAACTCTTATGCAGACAATATTGTTTTAAACGTTAAGGGAAAATTTGAAGAGACTAACTGTGGCCTCATTCGAAGAGATCTTATCTTATAGTCGATAGTGCACTTCAGTGAGGTTAAGACAATACCACAAGGAGAAGAAAACTTTCTAAATAGAAATTTATTCCACTCTTGAGTGTGAGTGATCACGGAAAATAAAAGTAAAACATCTGGGAATATAACTGTTGACAGTTAACATGGAAGGCACACATAGAGGGTATTTCAGGGACAGCCAGACAAGTCATAATGATATCCTGAAAACTCGAAAGAAAATTTTGGAAATTTAGCCAAGGCATTATGCATTATTGTAGGCCCAATTTTGGGTAAATGTCTGCTCTGTTAGATTTAAATACGAAGCATATATCCCTAGAGTTTTGGAGACTATGATTAGGGTAATGAGAGACAACAGTACAAAAAATCCATTAGGCGGTTTCGCGACAGCACCCTTCTTAACTGTCAGGTAAACAAAATCAGATTTTATAAAAATATTGAATAGAGTAAGTTACAAATTCATTTATAATGTGATCATTTTGCGCTGGATATTGCGCCAGGAACGGCAGTTTTTGGTTCCAGATTAGAATGCATCAAGTCCACGAAGAAGCTCGGAGATATCTTGCAAACAGAAGCCGTTAGGATTGATATGTTCAGTACAACTTAAATAAAAAGTACAAAGGCCGTCATTCAAGTTCTCGGTCATTGTGAAGTTTAATCACAAATACTGTGTGACTGTCTACTAAAGCCCAATTATCAAGATAGGAATGATAAGATTGCCATCTCCTGGGTCTCAGGTCATCTAGAAATTCTAGAAATAGAGTGGATTTTGTACGCCGCTTATGGGGGAATAGGAGTAGATATTTGAAAAGGCAGATGAGAGAGAGGAGATTTTAGTCATGCATCGATCTATTCAATCGAACTGGTCTATTGACGGATAATTAGAATGGGGATCATTTCGAATTACGATTCTATGATGAGAATGAATCATTAGCACATATGATAAAGGTGGATAAGCCAATGATATCGGATAGTTAGAGGTACAGTTAAGATCCGGGTGATCTAGCATTTTCAATTGCGCTTGGCGGACTTTTGGTTGAGATCTATCGAGGCGGTCTGATTCCTACCATCAACCACTATTTAATCTCTAACGACATACCAACTCTTTATTTTTTAGTTTCCTAATTTGAGGAAGAAAATCTAGCGAAGAAAATCTGGGGAAGAAAATCTTCTTCACAATTACAGTACTTAACTCTAATTGAAAATTTTTACTACTCCAAACCTTGAAAAGGTTGGAAGGGTGTAGCACCTGTTAATAGGAATGTATATAGGAATGTTTTCCTAATTTAGATCACCATTTTCCGCATTTTTATAATCATTTTCTGCTGTTATTGCGTATAAAGTAAACGTTTTATAAGAGGATCTTTAAGAATTTTAGACATGGAAGGATGGATGGGAAGGATATCATATTAAAATGTTGCAAGCTTCATTTTTCGTTAAAGAATAATTAAAAAATTTACTTGATTTTATTCTATATCTGCCTAAAAGTTTAACAATGAAAACAAATTATAACAATAGTGCTAACGAATTAGTGACTTTATCAATTAAAAAATTCTTAAATTGTGCAGCAATATAAAAAAAAAGAAATAAAACAAGAATCATCGGAAAATAAAATTTGAAAAAAAAAAGAATTCAAATTAAATTTGAAGTTTTCTTTAACTCCGTCTACATCCCGTTTAATATTATTGCTTGTAAGTCTAGAAGTTTATATTGTCTATTAAAACGCAGCATTTTAAAATGCTTTTTCTTGCAGGTAACGATGAACCCATGATTAAGGAGCAACTTAACTACGAACCATCATGTTCACAAAAACTCACAGTACCTCTGCCACAAAAGTCAAACGAATCGACAACGAATATGGATTCACCTTTAACGGCCACACAAATGCAACAGATTTATGCGGCCAATAATAGTGTGACAGCAATAATGAGTCGCACACGTTCACCTTTGGAGGTTGTTGAAAATCACTCTGAACATTCGAGTAATTTGGAAACGGCCCACAAGATAAGAGTATCACAGGTGTACAATGAAAATACACCAGAATCCTTGACGCAATCCATGGATCCCATGGATATAATACCAAAGGCTGAACAGGAAGAGACGGAAATGATGGAATCAAGAGACTTACGCTATGAGCGACATCAGCAGGTATTGCAGCAATTACAACAACATCAGCAGCATCAACAACAGCAACAGCAACAGCAGCAGCAGCAACAGCAGCAGCAGCAGCAACAACACGAGCATCAGCAGCCGCATGACCAGCATCAACCACAGTCTCTCCAACAACAACACCAACAACCGCCACAAACACATCAACACCAAACGCAAACACAACAACAAACGCCACCATCACAACAGCTAACGCTGCCGCAACACCAACAATCCCTACAAAGTCTACATCACCAGCATCAACAATTGTCACAACATTTTGTTGCCAATTACACACATCACAGCATGATGGCAGCCCAGAACAATACCTCGATGTCACCAACCTCGCCGCCACCTGCACCAGCGCTAAATCAAACGGTTGCTATAATGCAATCAGCGGTAGCAAATATGCAACAGCATACAACGCCCACCACAGCCTCACAATATTCGCCGTCAATGATAAATCGCTTTCGAAGTAAAATTTCTTATTATTTTGTTTTTTTTTTTAATTGTTTCATTGTGAACTTTAATTAATTTTTTCCGTTTATTTTACATTCAAGGACGTGGCGAACGCATGTCTAAAGACCAAAAAGAACTTTATGTGAAATTTTTCGAAGATAATCCCTGTATGCTTACCCAAAGACGTAACGATGTAATGTTGGAACCGTTATGGAATAAATTAGCCAATTTGTTAAATAGTGTACCACAAGGTGCTGTCAAAAATGTCGAAGAATGGAAGCAGGTTTGTGGGTTTTTGTTTTGCAAATTAAAGAATTCTTATAGAATCCCGTTTTTTTTTTTTGTACAAATTTATAGACCTTCGATGCTTGGCGTTATCGTGTTTTCATGTACACTCGCTATAATTCGAAATTGGCTGGTGCTGCTGCACAAAATCCCAAAAACTATAAACCCTTAACACCCACCGATCAACGGGCTTATGCGATGTGGACAAGTCATAAAAGTACAGCACCTCAGGATTTCGAAAAAATGGAAATGTTTCCCAGCCTCGATGAATCCCAACCAGATTACGATTACTGATTAAGACGAAAATTGTTTGTTTTGTGTAAATCGTGAAAAGAACTCCAAGTTCTTTTACGTTGCAACATAAAAACAATCATATTTGGTTTTATTTTAAAAGAAAAGTCATATTTTTTATAATTTACTTTAAAAACACATGCATAGACACGCATAGTAGAATCCTTTATTTTAAACAATTTAGAATTTTATTAGTAAAACTGAAATGAAATTTTGTAAACTGTACATACAAGCATACATTTAGAAAATAAAATACAAAACTTATAAATTGTACTTAACTTAACTATGTATTGTAATTTTTAAAACAATTAATTAATGAATGAATGAAACAATTGAACATTTTTAGTTGAGATCTCTTGTATAGAAAATTAATTTCAAATAAAAATATTTTTAAAACAGCAAAAAAGAATTAATTTATTTAATTTAAAAGTAATTTCATAGTTATTGTTGTTAATTGTAAATATTTATTGTAATTATTTCAATATTTTGATTTCTTATTTTTAATTCATTTTCTTTAAGATGTTGTGTGGTAACATAAAGAAAAATATTGCCAATTTTTAATTGTACAGGATACATATGAGACGTGTTTTTTTTTATTTTACTAATAAATTTTCTTTTAATTAAATTTCAGTTTTCGATCCCTGCAAAGACAATTATCACACACTTATATCGAATTGTTTTTCCTGCCGTTGTGGTTCTACCCAGAAGCAAGCCTTAGATTTACATGAACCTTCAAAGCATCATGCTGCAACAGACACTGCCAATAGCAATGGTCAACATTTGCTTCACTCACAACAACCACAGCAATCCCAAACACAACAACACCAACTACAACAAAATCAAAAATTTCTTCATCAACACGAACAGTATCCACAACATACACCAAGTAGTGCTTCCAACTCACAACATTCACAAAATAATGATGAACCGCCGCCATTAAAGATACGTATTACCAATGTAAATACACTGCCGCCTTCAAGTACAACAATGTCAGTGGACAATAATAATCCAACTGAACAAATTGAAATAGAGCCTAAAATAGATTACGATGATATATCATCACCGCCGCCACCGTCAACTTCTTCTATAACACACACAACAATAGCACAACATCAGCAGCAGTTACAGCAACAGCTGCAACAGGAACAACAGCATCAGCAACAACAATTGCATCTGCAACAGCAACAGCAGCAGCATGAACAGTTACAGCAACAACAATCGTTATCGTTACACGAAACTCAAACTGCCCAGGCAACAACGACGACAGCTTTATCGTTAAGCTCATCAACGTCTGCCTTGAATTTGCACAATAATCCCGATACCGATGAGGAAACATCGTATATGGAAAGGGAACTTCAAGAACAAGAACTGCATTTAGAACGTATGCATGAGTATTTTATGCAACAACAGCAACAGCATTTACAACAACAGCATCATCAACAGCAACCACAACACCATCAGTCAACTATAGATGCCCTAATGCAAGAATCATCCTCCTCAAACAGTTTAAGACGTAAGTTATCAAAGAATTTTTCTTTATTTTCATTCAGTTTTCAGGCTTCAATTTTTATTTCATTTTCTTTCATTATTTAAGAACGTAAAGAACGCATGTCGAAAAAGCAAAAAGAGGTTTACGTCAACTTTTTGGAACAGCATCCGCTTATAAACGAACATCGACGCAATGATCCAGCTTTAAATCGTTACTGGATTAAATTGGCTGACATATTGAATTCTGTACCTCAGGGCGCTGTTAAACACGTAGCCGAATGGAAACAAGTGAGTAGTACAATCGATTTTACTTTACTGAATTGCATAGAACAGTGTATATATCAATTGCATGATAGGAGAGATTTAAAGTAAAGAATGGCTGTGGACATTTTTAATATTTTGCAAAGATTTCAAAGCACAGCTAACAAACTCAAGAGACCATTTATCAGATTTAAGAAGAGTTTAGAAACATTAAAAGATGTCTTGTTAGGTTATGTTTACAGTTTTGAAATGTTGTGTTGAAAACATAAAATAGGATATTTATATAATAAATTAAGTTTTTCTTTTTTTTTTTTTTTTTCTAAAGTATTTGAATTGAATCATAAGATTAAGCATTTCTTTTTAATCCTTACAATGAAATTTTACTAAATGTTTAAAATTTTTCCATTGGGGTTTACGCCTTAAAGAAATTTTAATAGAGAATAGAGAATACTGGGCTATTAGGACATATTGTATGTCCTCTGTTTGCCGGGAATCTATTATAGAGGAGTTGAACCTCTTAATTAGGGTCACTTTATAAAAAAGGCGGCTAGTTTAATGAAGAGTATAGTCTCTGACATTGTCCGACGCTATATTATATTTAACAGTGTCAAATCGCAGCTTTTTGGCGGCCAATTGACATGACTATTTCGGCTAGTTAAAGAGCCATCAATAGTTTGACACAATAAATCGCTTGTGGCATGAGATGTGTGGCAAGTTCCTACATCCTGTAGAAACCAAACATCGCTCACATCAATACCATGGAGAGCGAGTACAAAAAAAAAAAAAAACGATTATTCATGGTGCGATAGATGTCTTCATTAGCCGTAATGGTTTCGTCTTCTTTATTTTCAAAGAAATATGGCCCAACGATACCTCCGCTCCACAAGCTGTTGTGTGTGGAATATAACATCGCCCGCCATGTTTTAGTTAGATTAAATTCAGTTAGCTTTCTGTTCACAGACAAGTTCACTCAGTGTCCCATTGTGTTACGCAGTGTTTTTAAGCCTCCTTGCTATCAATGAATCTTATTTCCTCTCTGTGGTGAGTGCGGTTTGGTTCCGCAACTTCGTGTTCAGTACTTTCCGCATAACACAACCTGTGAGTGGCCCCTAAAGGTGGCCGATTAACAGGCCTGGCTCCTCAGGATTCTTTACAAGTAGTTTTCAAAGTCTCGCAGTCTCGCTAGTACAGTCAAGATCCTTGCAGAATTTTGCTCTTTTAGCTCTAACTATATAGGCCAGTCTCTATACTCCCTATTTCGTTTGGCCTTTCTAAGATGCCTCCGCTGCCACGAATTCTCGCTTGAGTTGGCTGATTGGGCATGAATTGAGAAACTCTCTCCTCAGATCCCTAGAAGGTTGCTGGACCGAATCTTCAATATGTGCGATATCAACTGTTCCCGTCCCCGCAAAGGGTGGTAGCTGGTAGATCAGCATTCTAAAACTGTTTCACTTCGCCCTCCTGGGATTCCTACAGGGAAAAAGTTAATATTTTGAGACGTCAATGCTGAATTGAAAAAGGACTCACCTCTTCTATTGATGCCTGTACTCCTCCCTACGGTGTAGTGTGCGTTGGCATCGCATCTTATCAAAACCTCCTGCCTGACCCTGTGTGTCCAACGAACCAGGTGCTTGAAGGCAGGCTGTGGCCGTTTCACGCCTTCTTATGGTAGATATGCGGATGCTATCAGGAAGTTACTGATTCCAGAGCGTTCGCATACTGCCACGATAAGGTCGGGATCATAGATTTGCTGTAGAACGTTAATTATTTTACTGAAAAGTAGGCAGGTCCTTAACTTAACGTTTGCTGGTGGAACAAGAAGTGTGTAGAAGTTAGACCCTAGTCCTTGAACTCTGGCTCATCGGAGACAGCGGATTCTCGCTAGCAGCTGTCGTTTAATGGCAGCATCGGGATTTGCCGATCCAGACCTACTTTAATTCAGCGATCCTTTCCAGCATCTTTGTCCCTTGCATGCTAGTCCAATCGGACTTTTTAGCCATACATTTTGTAATTTGATCAGAGAGTGTATGACAACGTGCCACATAATTGGAGGATAAACCCACACTCTGACGATCGTTCTAGTAGTGGCATCGAGTCGAACTGACTACCCGGCCACACTCTCCTTCGTTGAGTACAACCTGCCACTTATACAAGCTATACTAGCCAGCTGTACTGGGCTTACAGCTAGTTACCTAGCCGGCTACATATACCAGCTAGCCACCTACACTTGCTATACTAGCCAGCTGGCATGCTATACTAGCTAGTCACCTAGCCAGCTATACTAGTAGGCTGGGCAGCTAGCCAGCTGTACTAGTTACACTAACCAGCTATACTTGCTATACTAGCCAGATATACTTGCTATACTAGCCAGTTGTGTAATATCCAGCTTTACTAGCTAACTAGTCACATATCCAACTAATCTAGTTATACTACCCAACTAGTGTAGCTATACCAGCTACACGTCAATGCTATACCAGCTATACTAGCCAGTTAGTAAGCTATACAAGCTACACTAGCCAGTTAGCCAACTATACTAGTTAGTCAGCTATACCAGCTACAGTAGCCAGTTGGCCAGGTAGCCAACTATACTAGCTACACTAGCCAGTTAACCATTCATACTAGCTATGCTAACCAGCCGGCTAGGTAACCAGCTATATTAGCTACACTAGCCACCCATACTGTCTACAGTAGTCAGCTAGTTATACTACTCAGCTATACAAGCTATACTAACCATCTATATTGCAAACTATACTAGCAAACTAATCACCTATCCAACTATACTAGCCACCAGCAATACTAGCTACACTAGTCAGCTATACTAGCTGCACCAGTTAGCTATACAAGCTAGATATACCTACCATACTAGCCAGTTCTACTAATCATCTATATCAGCCAGCTGGGCAGCTATACTAGCCAGCCAGTGGCTTATCCTAGCTAGCTAGTGGATTATCCTAGCTAGCTAGTGGCTTATCCTAGCCAGCAATAATAGCCAGTTGAGTATTCTAGCCACACCTGCCACCTATACAAGCTGTACTAGCCTGCTATACTAGCTATATTAGCCACCTATACTAGGCAGCTAGGCAGCTACTTAGCTATATAGCTACTCTCATAGCCAGCTATACTAGCTGCACTAGCCAGCTACATTACCTACTAGCTAGCTGGCCAGCAATACTAAATGCACTAACCAGCTATACTAGCTGCACATGCCGCCTATAATAGCTGCCCTAGCCAGCTACACTAGCTAGCTGTAATAGCTGCCCTAGCCAGCTACACTAGATGCAGTATTCAGATTTAATATCTGCACTAGCCAGCTGGAAAACTATAATAGCTGCCCTAGCCAGCAACACTAGCAAGCTACCCAGCTATATCTACACTAGCCAGCTGGAAAACTATAATAGCTGCCCTAGCCAGCTGGGAAACTATAATAGCTACCCTATTCAGCTACACTAGCCAGCTGGCCAGCTATACTAGCTGCATTAGCCAGCTGGACAGATATACTAGTCACAGTCAGCTATACTAGCTACACTAGCCTGCTGTACTAGTCTCCTAGCCAGCTATACTAGCCACCTAATCACCTATCCTGCTTTACCAGCTAGACTTAACATACTAGCCCTCTATACTATAACCATCTATATCAGCCAGCTAGGCCGCTGTACTAGCAAGCTCGTCACATATCTAACTATACTCACCAGCTGCACTAGCCAGCTATACTAGCTGCACTAGCCAGCTATACTAGCTGCACTAGCCAGCTATACTAGCTGCACTAGCCAGCTATTATCTAGTGCACTAGCAGCTATAATGCTCACTGCCAGCTATATAGTGCAGCTGCACTAGCCAGCTATATACTAGCTGCACTAGCCAGCTATACTAGCTGCACTAGCCAGCTATACTAGCTGCACTAGCCAGCTATACTAGCTGCACTAGCCAGAGCTATCACTAGCTGCACTAGCCAGCCTATACTAGCTGCACTAGCCAGCTATACTAGCTGCACTAGCCAGCTATACTAGCTGCACTAGCCAGCTATACTAGTGCACTAGCCAGCTATACTAGCTGCACTAGCCAGCTATACTAGCTGCACTAGCCAGCTATACTAGCGGCCACTAGCCAGCTATAACTAGCTTGCACTAGCCAGTATAATAACTGCACTAGCCAGCTATAATAGCTACACTAGCCAGCTATAATAACTGCACTAGCAGCTATCCTCGCCAGCTAGTCACCTACTCAGCTATACTAACTATACTTACCATACTAGCAGCTATACTAACCATCTACATTAGGCAGCTGGGCAGCTATATGCTAGTCAGCTAGTGGCTTCCAGCTATAATAGCCAGCAATAATACCAGCTAGCCATACTAGCTACACTATCCACCTATACTAGCTACCCTGGCCAGCTGTACTAGCCGCACTAGCGAGCATATAATAGCTGCACTTAGACAGCTATACTAGCTGCAAACTTAGCCAGCTATACTAAGCTGCACTAGCCAGCTATACTAGCTGCACTAGCCCAGCTATACTAGCTGCACTAGCCAGCTATACTAGCTGCACTGGCCAGCTATACTAGCTGCACTAGCCAGCTGTACTAGCTGCACAAGTTAGCTATACAAGCTATATATACTTACCATACTAGCCAGTTCTAATAATCATCTATATCAGCTGCCTGGGCAGCTATACTAGCCAGCCAGTGGCTTATCCTAGCTAGCTAGTGGCTTATCTCAGCCAGCAATAATAGCCAGCTGACTATTCTAGCTACATCTGCCACCTTTACAAGCCGTACTAGCCAGCTATACTAGCTATATTAGCCACCTATACTAGGCAGCTGGGCAGCTAGTCAGCTATATAGCTACTCTCATAGCCAGCTATACTAGCTGCAATAGCCAGCTATATTAGCTGCACTAGCCAGCTGTTCACCTATACAAGCTTCACTAGCCAGTGATACTAGCTGCACTAGCCAGCTGTCCACCTATACCAGCTGCACTAGCCAGCAATACTAGCTGCACTAGCCAGCAATACTAGCTGCACTAGCCAGCAGTACTGGCTGCACTAGCCAGCAATACTAGCTGAGCTAGCCGGCTATACTAGCTGCGCTAGCCGGCTATATTAGCTGCGCTAGCCAGCTATACTCGCCAGCTAGTCACCTATTCAGTTATACTAACTATACTTACCATACTAGCCTGCTATACTAACCATATATACTAGCCAGCTAGTGGCTTATCCACCTGTAGTAGCCAGTAATAATAGCCATCTGGCTAGCTACACTAGCCAGCTATACTACTTATATTAGCTAGCTATCCTAGCTGGACTAGCAAGCTGGCCAATATATGTCCAGCTATATTAACTATCCAGCTATAATAACTTCACTAGCCAGCTAGACAGCTATAATAACTGCATTAGACAGTTGTCCGGCTACACTAGCTACTCCAGCCAGCGAAATATACTAGCTACACTAGCCAGCTAAATATACTAGCTACGCGCGTCAACTATCCAGCTGTACTAAGCATCTATACCATCCAGCTGGGCAGCTATACTAGCCAGCTAGTGGCCTATCCAGCTATACTAGCCAGCAATATTAGCCATACTAGCTACACTAGCCAGTTGGCCAGGTATCCTAGCAGTACTAGCGAGCTATATTAGCAGTACTAGCGAGCTGTACTAGCTACACTAGCTAGCTATACTATCTACGCTAGCTAGCTACTAGCTGCACTAGCAAGCTATAATAGCCAGCAACAATAGCCAGCTAGCCATACTAGCTACACTATCCACCTATACTAGCTACCCTGGCCTGCGAAACTAGCTGCACTAGCAGTACTGGCGAGCTATACTAGCCGCCCTAGCGAGCTATACAAGCTGCACTAGCTAGCTACTAGCTGTACTAGCCAGTTGGCCAGCTATACTAGCTGCACTAGCCAGCTATACTAGCTGCACTACCGATATACTAACTTGCACTAGCCAGCTAAGCCCATACTAGCCAGCTAGCTTACTTAGCCAGCTAGCCATATTGAGCCAGCTAGCCTAACTAGCAGCTTTGCATACTAGCCATCTAGCTATACTAGCCAGCTTAGCCTACTAGCCATCCTAGCTATATAGCCAGTTTAGCCATACTCGCCACTAGCGCATACTACCCAGCTAGCCATACTAGCCAGCTCAGCTATACTAGCCAGCTAGCCATATAGCCAGCTAGCCATACTAGCCAGCTAGCCATACTAGCAGCTAGACATACTAGCAAGTAGCCATAACTAGCCGCTAGCCATACTAGCCAGCTAGCCATACTAGCCAGCTAGCCTAACTAGCCAGCTAGGCCATACTAGCCCAGCTGCATACTAGCCAGCTAGCCATATAGCGCAGCTAACCATACTAGCCAGAGCCATACTAGCCATGTAGTCATACTAGACAGCTAGCCAGCTGGCCATACTAGCCATACTAGCCATTACTGAGCCCAGCTGGCCATACTAGCCATACTAGCCAGCTAGCCAGCTAGTCCATAAAGCCAGCTAGCCAGGCTAGCCATACTAGCCAGCTAGCCAGCCTAGCCATACTAGCCAGCTAGCAAGCTTACCAGCTAGCCATACTAGCCAGCTACCAGCTAGCCCAGCCTAGCCATAATACACAGCTAGCATAACTAGCCCAGCTAGCCATACTAGCCAGCTAGCCTACTAGCCAGCTACCATACTAGCCGCTAACCATACTAGCCAGCTAGCCCATACTAAAGCCAGCTAGCCATACTAGCCAGCTTAGCCATAACCTAGCCAGCTGCCAGCCTAGCCATACTAGCCACTAGCAGCTAGCCATACTAGCCAGCTACGGCAGGATAGCCATACTACAGCTACCAGCTAGCCCACGCTAAGCCATAAGCCGCTAGCATACTAGCCAGCTTAGCATACTAGCCAGCTAGCCATACTATCCAGCTAAGCCATACTAGCCAGCTAGCCATACTAGCCAGTAGCCTACTAGCCAGCTAGCATACTACAGCTAGCCATACTAGCCACGCTAGCCAGCTAGCCAACTAGCCAGCTTAGCACCTAGCGCTAAGCACTAGCCTACTAGCAGCGTAGCCCATTACTACTACTAGCCAGCTAGCCAGCTAGCATAACTAGCAGCTAGCCAGCTAGCCCATATAAGCCAGCTACCAGCTGCATAAGCCAGCTAGCAGCATAGCCATACTAGCCAGCTAGCAGCTGCATACTAGCCCAGCTAGGCCACGCTAGCCATACTAGCAGCTAGCCAGCTAGCATAATAGCCAGCTAGCCAATACTAGCCAGCTAGCCATACTACCAGCAGCCATACTAGCCAGCTAGCATACCTAGCCAGCTAGCCATACTAGCCATACGTCAGCTAAGCCATACTAGCCAAGCTAGCCATACTAGCGAGCGTAGCATACTAGACAGCTAGCCATCTAGCAGTTAGCCATACAGCAAGCTGCCACTAGCCATACTAGACAGCTAGCCATACTAGCGAGCTAGCCATACTAGACAGCTAGCCATACTAGACAGCTAGCCATACTAGCCAGTTAGCCAGCTAGCCATACTAGCAATACTAGCCAGCTAGCCATACTAGCCAGTTAACTGGGCAGTCTAGTCTATACCAGCCATAGCCATACTAGCCAGCTAGGCCATATAGCAGCATAGCCAGCTAGCCATACTGCCAGATAGCCTTACTAGTATATCCCAGCTAGCTAGCCATACTAGTTACAGCAGCTCGCCAGCTGACACTACTAGCCAGATAGCTTACTATCTATACCAGCCAGCTAGCCAGCTAAGCATACTAGCCAGCTAGCATATAGCTTAGTAGCCATGACTTACAAGCATAGCCATACTAGCAGTTAGCCATACCAGCCAGCTGCCATTACTAGACGCTAGCATCTAGCGAGCTAGCATCACTAGACAGCTAGCATACTAGACACGCTTAGCCATACTAGCCAGTTATCCGCAGCTGCCATAATACGCAATACTAGCAGCTAGCCATACAGCCAGTTAGCCCTATAGGCAGACTAGTCATACTAGCAGCTAGCCATACTAGCAGCTAGCCATCTAGCCAGCTAGCCATACTAGCAGCTAGCCAGCTAGCCATACTAGCCAGATAGCCTTACTAGTTACACCAGCCAGCTCGCCAGCTAGCCATACTAGCCAGCTAGCCATACTAGCCAGTTAGCCGTACTAGGCAGCTAGTCATACTAGGCAGCTAGTCATACTAGGCAGCTAGTCATACTAGCCAGCTAACTACACCAGCCAGCTAGCTATACCAGCCAGCTAGCCATACTAGCCAGCTAGCCATACTAGCCAGCTAGCCATACTAGCCAGCTAGCCATA
>QOCX01000114.1:180231-217656 GCA_005959815.1 Sarcophaga bullata
CATACTAGCCAGCTAGCCATACTAGCCAGCTAGCCATACTAGCCAGCTAGCCATACTAGCCAGCTGGCCAGACTAGCCAGCTAGCCAGCTAGGCAGCTAGCCATACTAGCCAGCTAGCCAGCTAGCCAGCTAGCCATACTAGCCAGCTAGGCAGCTAGCCATACTAGCCAGCTAGCCAGCTAGCCATACTAGCCAGCTAGCCAGCTAGCCATACTAGCCAGCTAGCCATACTAGCAGCTAGCCACTACCTAGCAGCTAGCCAGTACTAGCAGCTAGCACTACTACGCCAGCTACCATTACTACCAGTAGCCATTACTACGCCAGCTAGCCATACTAGCCAGTGCTAGCCTACTAAACACCCCTAGGCAGCCTAAGCATACTAGCCAGCTAGCCACGCTAGCCATACCTACGCAGCTAAGCCAGCTAACGCCTACTAGCCACTAGCCAGCTAGCCCATACTAGCAGCTAGCCAGCTAGCCATACTAGCCAGCTAGCCTACTTAGCCATACTAGCCAGCTAAGCCTACTAGCATACTAGCCAGCTAGCCCTACCTAGCCATTACTACCAGCTAGCCCTAATACGCCACATACTCAAGCCAGCTTACGCCACATACTAGCAGGTAGCATACTAGCCAGCTAACCTAACAGCCGCTCACTACACAGCAGCTAGTATACCCTAGCAAGCAGCATACCAGCCAGCTAGCTATACCAGCCAGCTAGCTATACCAGCCAGCTAGCTATACCAGCCAGCTAGCTATTCCAGCCAGCTAGCTATACCAGCCAGCTAGCTATACCAGCCAGCTAGCTATACCAGCCAGCTAGCTATACCAGCCAGCTAGCTATTCCAGCCAGCTAGCTATACCAGCCAGCTAGCTATACCAGCCAGCTAGCTATACCAGCCAGCTAGCTATATCAGCCAGCTAGCTATATCAGCCAGCTAGCTGTACCAGCCAGCTGCTAGTCAGCATTTCAGCCAGCTAGTGACATTTCAAAAATATAAGGAAGAATAAATTTTATAATTATAATCATAGGAATTTGTTTTAGAAATATGAATTAAAAAAAGCGAAATAGAAAACTTAACACAGATTATTTAACATTTTTCTTCAATTCTCTTTAGACATTTGATAATTGGCGTTATCGTGTTTTTCTTTATGCCCGCTACAATTCGAAAATATCCGGCGAGGAGGCTCTTAATCCCAAGTGTTTTAAGCCATTAACGCTGACCGATAAAAGAGCCTACAATATATGGATACGTAATCCGGATACAGCACCGCCAGACTTGGAACAAATGCGCAACGTTTTTATGAACCTAGAAGAAGCTCAACCTGAATAGCTAAACAAACAAACATAACCAATTGAGTTGTTGGCTTTAGAACTTGTAAAGAAATCTAAACAAAATCGAAAAGGAATTTTGTAAACCGTGCTATAATATCTTATTGAACGCCATTTTTATTTCTTGTGCTAATATTATCACCATAAATAGTTTATTATTAAAAAATTGAATAAATATTATCTATTATTATTACTATTGTAATGCTACTCTATTTACTACATATACATACATATGAATATGTATACATATATATATATACTATATATAATTGTTGTCTGTTTAGTCATGTAGTTCATATGCATATAGTTATTGTGTGTTATTGCTTTTTTATTATTAATTTTAATCCTATTATGCAATATTTTCTAAATACAGTGATAGGCATACATTAGTCTATGTTAAGTTTTATCCTTCCAATTACCTCGGATTCTTGCGTGTGTTCGCCAGTTGGTCACGCCAATCGATGACAGGTTTTCCTCGATTTTGTCGTTCTTTTCGCCGACTTCCGCGAATCTCCGGATTAAATATCCGTCTAGCCGGAGCATCCTCCTCCATTCTAACGACATGACCGAGCCAGCATAGTCGCTGGATATTAATACGCTGCACAACATCCATATCGTTGAGGAGCTGATACAGCTCATTGTTGGATCGGGTGCGAAATCGTTGGCAACACGCACTGGACCTTAGGTAGGACTTTTCTCTCAAATACTTTCAAGTCTGCTGCATTACTGCTTAATAATAGTGTCCATGAGCGTCTTGCAGACCATTAATTTTGTCGTACGAGAATGGTCTCTGCTACTCAGTTGCCTATTGAGACCATACTAACGATCCTAATCCTTGATCTCCAGATTGACTTTGATGATAAGGGCGGAACTAGTTTAAACAAATCCATTGTATAGTAATCGGCCGTAATCTGGGATCCAATACTCCGCATGTCCCTACTTGTCGACATTATATACTTCGTTTTCCTCTCATTTACTGACAGATCTACCCTAGTAGGCTTCCATTCAATGACACTACAGACAGAAGTAACATCTCGCTTGGTACGTAGTCCAACCAATGGCGCAAGGTTAGATGGGAAACGACGTAGCTTCTCCCAGAGTTGAACGTAGAGTGCTTCGGGTGTTCTTTGTCATCGCGGCTTCTTGATACCCAGCTTTTGCAATGTACCAGATGCCTCCAAGCGCTAATGCGAAACTTGGCTGCGACAAAGTAGTTGTCCGAGTTGATATTTGAATCTCTGAATGTGCGCACATCTAGTACAGTGAAAACGTGATCAAAATGTGTGAATCGCATTGTGATCAATCTCGCTTTATGAACTTATTGCTCCCTGCTACCATATTAAGCGCCGCGGCGAAATCAATCAACGTTATACCACTCAAGGTTGTGGTCGTATGTAGGCTGAACTGACCGATTGAGCACACGTCTTCGAGCTTAGTGTAGACTCCTTTCATGCACAGGAGTGAACCCAGAGAAAAGTCCCTTATTAACCACAAATTCGCTTCCGAATTCATGCTTATCCGCATGGCAGTTGTAGTATATATCGCGAGATGCAATCCCTTTGCATCCTGGTCCTATCCATCGCATTTCCTGTATGGCAGTGATATCAATCCTACATATCAGGGGAGCATCCACCAGCGGGACGGTTGATTTTAATCCATTTCACTATGAAAGTATTGTTTTTACCACTCACGGTTTTTTAGATAAAAAATAAAAAGGTTTTCACAAATTTTATCGTGTTTACAAAATAAAGCACAAATGAAAAGTAAAAAAAAAGAACTTGATTTAGTTAAATGGTTGTCTATCACTGTATACACTATTTTTGTATGTATAATGCTCAATAGTTATTAAGATGTCCATTTGTTTTCTATAATTTATAGTTTTTACTTTTAGGCAAAAAGTTGTTTTTTAATATAAAAATTTGTAAATATACCTGTGTAATATTACTATACCTTTTGTTTTTGTAAATAAATATAATTATTAAACAAAAAAGAAAACAAAAAAATGAAAATATTTCGAAAAATTCGAAAATTTTTAACATTTTCGCAAATACAATAAAGAACGGATAACTTGCAGGTAATGGTTATAATTTAAAAGCACTGATATTTACAACGATTCGCACATCTTAATTAAAATCCTTACTCGAAAGTAAACGAACACGCTACAATGGTCCGGCAGTCTTATAGACTGGGCTATAAAGATCGATTCCAAAAAATTCAACTTCCGTTCAATTTGGAGCCGTCGGTATAAATTTGCACGGAGTCCTTTACGAGGTGGGTCTCACTATTTTTCCAGACTTCGTTTCTCGGAATTGATGTCCTGAACCTCCGTGTGTAGTCACTGCTACCAATAACCCCAACAACTTCAGGATTCTTTCCCATAGACGCCTGCTGATTTTAAACGCCTGGACATTACAATAAAGGCGATGTGGAAAGAGGTAAAAAATTTACTCCAGCGCGCAAGACACTACTAATGATCATACAGGCAGACCTCTGCAATCGCAGTATAAGGTTCAAATTCGTTGTCCAATCAAGGGATTCCTATAAGTCAAGACAGGCCTGATTACTGCAATGTAGATCCAATAAGTCATCGTAGGCCCCATTTTCTCCCCAACAACTTCCTCTACAGGGCAATAGAAGTGTTTTTCATTGTGTTAACGATGTTAGATTTCCAAGGCAGCTTCGTGTCTAGAATAAGTCTTAGAAGGAACGTCTCATTGCAAGGGCAATATCGTCTGCATTGGCCCCATCACCAGATTCTATAAAAGAGGAGAGAGTATAGATTGTTTTCGAGCTCTCTAGTGTGGCTTAGGCTGTTCTTCCACAAAGTAGTTGATATAATTTTTTTAGGCCAGCGATTTTTCTATTGCCATGCCATGTGGATCGCCTTTTCTTGTATGCCTGGAAAGGAGATTTCTATGCAGATTCTAACGTAGATTAACATCAACGAGTCTCTTCACGTTCTTCAATAAGAAGGAGAAGAGACTGAGTCTAAAATCTTTGGGTATAGTATGAGTTTTTTTCAGCCTTCTGTATATGAAGTGTATGAAGACTACACTCACTCTACAGCATTCTAACGGTACATGGTTCGTCTGAATACTGGCAATAAACATCGCCTCTAGTAGTTCGATGTGTTTCAATTACAGACGTCCGGCGTTGGTCCACGAGCCATCCATCCTTTGCAGCACATTCCCTACACAAGAATTTCTCCTCGAGTTCTTTTTAGCACGTCTCAGAATTCTTTTGTAATAACCTCGAGACACTTTATAATTCCATTAATATTCCTAGTTAGCCCTATGTAAAATTAGCAACACCAGCTTCAAGTACAGAAAAACTAACAATTCCACTGCGAGTGTGTGGGTCGATGCCCAGTTCGACAATCGCATTACAAAATTCAATAAAACTATGGTCAAAGAAGAAGTGTTCTTCCGAGACCTTCTAACCTCTGGTCTTATCGTAAATATTCTATTCTATATTATAAAACTGGGGGTGTTACCCATGTTGTTAATCATTAAATTATTAGAGATAATAAAGTCTAAAAGTAACTCACCCCTTTCGTTGACGTCCGTGCAGTCCCATATAATGTGATGAGAGTTGACGTTACGGTCAATCAGTAGACAAACCTTAGCGCACCAATCTCTTTACTGGATCTAGTGAATTATGCGACATTTAACTGGAGAAGATCCAGTATTGTTTACATTTGATATTCACCGTTACTGTAGTTAGAAATTCATTACTGAAAATAGGAAGGAAGTATTTCATTAAGTTGTTTTTAATGCGCATACAGGATCTGAACTTACTTACTCATTTCGCATAAACCAGCCTCCAATTTTAGAGCCCTGATCCACAAACTTTGTTGGCTATTGACCATGGTTAGGGGAATAAGGCAATGTCTTCTCTTTTGTTTCCCAGCCGAAGTAGTGCAGCCGGCGCTGCTTTAAAGTTGTGAAGATTTAGACTTTGATCGTCTGGGTCTTTTTTTATCCTCTTCTAGGAGCTACGATTCTCTGTGGAACATCCCAAAAACAGATACCATATCCGATCCGAGTGAAAGAATCAAAATGGCTTTGGATTGGGTATGGATCTCTAGACTGTTTTCGCTGGACGTAGGTTCGGCTTTTGCAATAACCTCAGTTTTGTTAAGGTCGACGCTTTTGGCTAGTTATGCTCTTAATTTTTTGAGGATTCAGGTTTCTGGCCTGTCATAACATAAACCATTTCCCCCACATCCTTTATTGGGACGAGCGCCTGTTTAAAACTCGTACGAGTTTCGTTCTCGGCCTCCACAAGGGAGAACTTTTTGTTATTTGCTATGTCATTTTTATGTTCAATTGTTTTAATTTTTGATTCCACAAGTTGCGGATAAGAAGATGGTCCACCTGAGCAGATATCAATAGTGTCAAGGTAAGGCTGATTAATTCTGTAGAGGTCGCCAGGTATCCAAAATACACCTTTAGCAAAGTGGAATATTTTTGTCGGTCTCGCAGTCTCGCCACGGGTCGTATAACCTAACGAGCAGCCACTATTTCCAGTCTACAGCCACGTGGAGGGTTCTATAGAGTGTTTTCATCGTCTATCATAATGGAGGGAATGAATGAATTCTCACCTTAGCTGATAGGCACCCTATCGATAAAGCACCACTTTAGTACTCAAATTAAAAGTTTCGTTGTATATAGAAGAAGAGTTCATATACATATATGGCAGCCTATTAATCGTACCAAATACGATAGTGAAACGCTCCTGAACGACAATTTGGGCTTGATTACTGGTTATGGGGGGACCACAATTCGACCAACAAGAGCTCATATAAGTATATGATTGCACCTATTAATCCTCTAAATACAAAGTGAAACTCTTCTCAATGACAATTCAGACTTGATCACTGGTTGTGTGTATTAGCTGTGGTTGTAGATCGAAAGTTTTTGTTTAATTTTGATCGTATATGACTTACTTACAATGCCTGGGGTTGTATTTGTATTAATTTATGTAGGATCCATACATCGAATTTCTCTTTGGAAGCACGCTCGAACTCTACTTAGTCAGACTATAGTTAAAGTATTCACTATCTAACGGCAACTAACTTGATGCAAATGGATCTATACAGAATATTTAATGCATTATTTGGATAAACTATTGGTACCTTTTATTCATTTCTTATTCATCCTGCAGCTTCTGAAAAAGCATTTATCGATAAGGAAAAGAGTTGATGTTATAATTCCATGGAATAATGTAATAGAGATGAATCTTGATTGACTGATGAATGAAGATGAATGATTTTGTGGAACAACTAATCTGAAATGTATGAAAAACTTACCATTAGTGTTAGTTTTTTAAAAAAATTTAAATATAACATTAACTAAATTGCAAAATAGCCGAATTAATAATTGAAATCATACTTGAAATTGAAATCAAGTAATTTTAAAATTTTACTTAAAAAAAAAAAGAAATTATTTGTTCAAATTCTTATGTGAATAGTTAGGCTTGTTTGCATTTTAGTTACCGTTATAAATAGATATTACATATTAATTTTTTTTTCTCATATACATGTATACATATTTAAATTTTTTTTATTTTTAATTTTATTTCATTCACAACATTTTCACATAATATATTATTATTACTATTTTTAATTATTTTGTTTTGTCGTTTCGTTTAATTATAATATTATAATATTTATAATTTGTTTATTGTATTTCATTTAATAATTTACTGTATAATGAAATGTGTTTTGTTAAATTTATTTGTTTTCTTTTCTTTTTAACAGAGTTTAATTTCTTTACTTTTTCTTTTTATTGTATTTCTTTACTGTTATTGTATGATTTTGTTTTGTTTTTTTTTTTTTTGTTATTTGCATTAAATACATAAATTTTCTTTAGTTGATTCATTTAATTTTTTTTTAATTTTTTTTCGGTTCCTTTTTTTTTACAATAAATATTATCGCGTCTATGACATGGTTCTTTCATTTCATTTCTGTTTTAGTTTAATTACAATACTTTTCCACTTTGTTTTTACTTTTTTATAGAAATTTTCTTTAAAGTTTATTCGTTTTATATTTATGAAATGTTTGTTTATATGGTTTTAATCAATTTGTTTTGTTTCACTTGGTTTTTTTTTTCTAATTTATTTGTTAATTTTGTTTCTTTTTTTATTTTAATGTATAAAAAGTTTAACTAAAAACTAATACATTACTAATTGTTTAATTAATTAAATTTATTTTGTTTGTTTTATTTTAATACTTAATAATAATAAACATAAATTTGTTTTTTTTTTAGTTAAAAAATATTTTTTTTAACTTATTCCTAATAATAATTGTTTTATTATTAAATATTTCTTGTTCTTTAAATACAAAATATAAAATGTCTTAATTAATTAATTAATTAATTATTTAACTACAAATATTTATATTTATTGATTGATTTATAATCTAAATGATTCTGTATTTAAATTAATTTCTTTTTATCGTTTAATGTTAACATGTGTTGTTGTTTTTTTATTTTAATGTATAAAAATTGTTTAACTAAAAACTAATACATTACTAATTGTTTAATTAATTAAATTTATTTTGTTTGTTTTATTTTAATACTTAATAATAATAAACATAAATTTGTTTTTTTTTTAGTTAAAAAATATTTTTTTAACTTATTCTAATAATAATTGTTTTATTATTAAATATTTCTTGTTCTTTAAATACAAAATATACAAATGTCTTAATTAATTAATTAATTATTATTTAACTACAAATATTATATTTTATTGATTGATTTATAATCTAAATGATTCTGTATTTAAATTATTTCTTTTTATCGTTAATGTTAACATGTGTTGTTGATTTTATTTTATATTATAATCGTATCGTACAATTTATTACTTATTGTTTCTAATATAATTTATTGTTTTAATTTTGTTTATTAATTTTAAATATATTTCCTTAGAATTCTTTCTTTTTTTCTTCTTGTTTTTGTTTAAATTTATTTAATTAACTACAGTTTTCTTTGTGTTGAATTTCTTGTTTTTAATTCGAATTTTAACTATGTTAACAACATTTTTATTTCTTAGAAAAAAAAAAATAATGGTAGTAGGGGTGTAGTAAAAAGAAGGCGCGGTGTAGATTTTTTTTTTAATTTTTTAAACGTCTTTAGTATTTTTAAGTTGGGAATTTAAATTAAACACATTAACTAGTATTAAATGCTGCAAGTTATAAAAAAAAGTTATTGTAAGGCCAGATAATTAATTAAAATTCAATTTTATTTTTTAATTAATTAATTTTTTTTATAAATTCATTTAAATTTAATGCGTGTTTATATATAAGTGGTTCCAATATATTTTTTTAAATTTTCTGAAGTCGGTTTATTCAAATTGTTTTAATCATTTATTTGTAACATAGCAACTATTGAAGTGTCATAATTATAATTTTTTTCCAAAAGTAATCATTGTTCTAAGGGTTTTTTTCTAATCTTTTAGTACATTTAAGTTTTATTACTTTATGAGAAAACGCTTAGAAGCATGCAGTATATATTTATTATAAAAAAATTTTTTATTGCATCAAAATGTTCGAAGATCTTTTTTCTAAAATTTTGTTGCTTATTTTATATATTGACTTCTATTGTGAATAAAAAGTGGAATTTATTTTCTTTAAATAATTTAATTCGTACCATAAAATCATGAAGGAATTCTTTACCGCAAATCTATTGACAGTTGTAAAATAGAACGAATAAAGTGTAAGTAGGGCAAAAAATTTTAAACGATTTACCTTGACAAGAGGTCAAAAATAATTCAAAAATACATGAAAAATACAGACAGGAAAGCAATTGATTACAAATGATGTACCTTAGATTGCATGAAACTGCTGTCAATTAATAAAATTCAATGGAGAGCAAGAAATGTTGTCTGTTTTTCACAGGAAATTAAAGGTCTATAGAATAACATTAACACTAATTGAAATACATTTCAAATATCTAAATAAAGTGTTATGCTGTTTGGTTCTGCTGCGAAAGTATGGTATATTCAAAGCAATGTGTGCCATAAATTGTGTTCTGATATTAGTTATGAGATTGGTATTTTTTATAAATTATTTCAGAAATGTAAATAATTTCTTGTTTTTGATAGACAAATAAAATAATTTAAAATCACTAGCCAGACTGTGATACTGATTGTAAGATATGCTACCTGAATAGCATTAAATTGACCACTTCAATAGACTTTTTGTTGCTGCATAAATTAAAAAAAAAAATTGAAATGAAATTGTATTCATAAGACAAACGATTGCAGACAATTCAGAAATTGTATTAAAAATATTCAAAAATATAACAGAAATAGGTTTTGTTATTATATCCTTAAGCTTATTAGAAATTTATAACGAAATCAAAAAGTCCATTGAGCAGATCTGCTCCAGTTTGGTTTTACAAATACAAAGGACAATATTGTATATGGGATTTGAACTATTCTTTTTAAAATTTTAATGGTAAAAATTTCATTTTGTAACATGAATAAATATTTTTTATATTTGAACTAAGCAGTTAAAATGCATATACATATGTATTGTATATCTGGCCTTATTAATAAACTTTTTAGAATTAATTTTTTTTTGGTGAATTGCTGAAAACTGGTAACTATTTGTTTCAAATTTAAAATAATTTGTAAATATTTCCAATATACTTGTACTCCGTGGTTTAATGTTGCCAAGGGTATCAGCATAGTATTATATTCGAAAATCATTTGAAATTTGAAATAAATATTTAACATTTTCCAGTGGTAACACATTGCAAATTAATAATAAGGTTATCATAACGATACAAACCCCTCTTTTAGAAGTATTTATAAATATAAAACACGGACAAGGGGAAAACAATACAGTTAAGAAATAAAGTCGAATGTTGAGGCTTCAGATCTTTTCGGTCGGTCACATGAATTTAAATGTTTTTTTAATGATTGTAGAAATCATTAAAACTTCCAATTTTTATTGATTTGGCAAATATTTAAAGAAGGGCTCTAGAGCGATTGAATTTTGAAATTGTTTAGCAAAACAATTATTTTTTTCAATTATTAGAAACAAAATTTTACTACGACTTTTAAAAAGAGACGCATTTAAAAAAAATTGAAGTGAAATATTTGAACAATTTAAAAAAGAAAAATTTTAATTAACGCAATAAAAACTGTTATTTGAATTCTAAGCAACAATTATTTTAAACACAATCATTTAAAATAATAATTTCGGTTAAAATAATAAAATAAAGAAATGAAAATTAACTAACATGGAAAGGGTATTTTAAACTAATAATTAAACTTATAAAATAAAATATTAAAAATTAATTACAAGCCAGTGTATTAAAAACAAATTAAAGAATTAAATTATTATTAATAAATAAAATTAAAAAATAAAAAATGATATATGAATTCCTGAAATTATTTTTTTTAAACTACACAATTAAAAAAAAACAAAGAAATTTATTTTCCAAATAATTCCTTACTACTTTTACCAATTAGCGGTGGTCACCATTACCAACATCACATGATGAGAAATTGAAATCTTGCTTAATAATCTCTCTCTTTCTCTTTCTCTCTCTTTCTATATTAAATTAATTTTACTAAAAATCATTGATTATCTACATACTATATACATACATACTTACATACATATATAAACAGTAATTGAAGGGGGGGTCTTGAAGGCTTTCTCTATTAATCAATACTTAAACTTTAAAACCAATTGAATTGCTTGTTGGTGGTGTGGTTTTGGATGACGATGATGTTTTCACTAAACAATTGGCCGATGTATTGGCTAAAGCGGCATCGTCTAAACTATCTAAATCTAAAGCGGTATCAATCATTGTAGTATCGTGTAAAATACGCAAACGATTTGAGCTTAAATCGCTGGCTGAAGACATTTGTAATTTGACCGTATCGGTGGCGGAAGCGCTTATTGGCGTTTGCAAAACATCGGGTACATTGTTGGTAAAGGCTAGCCTATTGCTAAATTTACGTTTACCGCTTTTGGGTTGAGCTACAAATGAGGCACTCACTGGATCATCTAAATCCAGATCATCACACAGTAAAGTTGAGGGTAAATCTAAGGGATTATTGGTTATGTTCAGCGCTAGACCTGCAGGCGCTGTTGACTTTCTATTACTCGTTGTCGATGTTGTTGTTGTGGTTGTTGTTGTTGCTGTTGCAGTAGTTGTATTACTACTGTTTGTATTTATTTGTGTAGGCCTCTTTTCATCAATAAGATTGGAATAGACATGAAGATTCGTAGAGTCTTGTTCTTTGTTGGCAACATTACCACCTGTTGCTGCAACATTTGGTATGTTGCTATACATATTCTCAGTTTGCGGAATCGATTTGGGCACATTCTCCGCTAACGGAGTACCCATTATGGCAGCCGCTAACAAATTAGAGCCACTGGCTGTTAATGGTGGCATTTCGGCGAGATGAGGTGAAGTAGCTGTTGTATTACAACTTGACGGTGTGGTGGTATCCAAGTCACCATTGAATAAATTATTATAACTATCGGAGAGATTATGGCGTTCACGGGCTTTATTTGTAGCTGCTATGGCAGCAACTGCAGCTACTACTTCAGTGGTACCTACGACCACTACCTCCTCATCGTCCAGCATTTCTGTGCTCAAAGCCAAAGCGTTAGCATTACCCAATTCGGCATCGTCTAATTCATCCCCCGAACTGCCATCGCCCGCTCTGTGCTTATGATGGCGAAAACGTCTTGTTGACTGATTAAGGCTGTGCGATTGTTGTTGATGTACTGGTGTATCCATTTGGGACAATGGTATCTCATTGTCTACCAAATGCGCTAAACTATTGGAATTACCTAAAATAGGGAAGAACAAGAGACAAAAAAAGAAAAAACAATAAAAACAATGGATTAGTAAAATATTAAAATATGCTTTAAAGTAAAAAAAAAAAACAATTCATTTTACAAAAAATTATTTACAATAAAAACAAACAATTTTATTAGCATTCCAATTATTTGTGTTTGGGGTATTAAAAGAAAAAGGAAACAAATTCTTAAAAATAATCTAAAAAAAATTATGAAATCTAAAAATTAAAGAAAAAGAAATGGAAAATAAAATACTTTTAAAAAGCTGTAAAATAAACATTTTAAAAATATTAAATAAATTATTTAAAAATAAAACTATTATACAAAATAAGCGGCAAAATATTAAATAAACTTAAGCTGGATGGACATTCGTTTCAAGTATCAAGGAACTTGTAGTTTGACAATATACTCCGAAATGATTGGATTTTTTTCTTTCAAATTAAATTAGAATTGATTTTTAAAAAATGGAAATTTAAAAAGTTGTAAATAATAAAATAAAGAAAAATAAGTCTCATAAAGACATCGCAAGAACAAGACTTTTTTAATATAAGAAAAAATATAAAATCTTATTGCCCGCTTCAAAAACAATACTTTTTGTTCAATAAAAGGAGTTATCAATTCAAATTATAGTACTTGAAGGGCTAGTTTATTTAAAGACCCTTCAATACATGTTCTTAATCATCAACTGAAGTTTAGTCACTGAGGATAGCAAAAATAACAAATATTTGCATATGAAATAGTGATAGAAGTGATTTCCCCAGTTCATCCTCTATGTCTGCTCAGAGCTGCATGATGTTTTGTTGATCAAGACAACTGCTGTAAATCTCTTTTCATACGTTCTTAGATCGTACAATAGATCGCATGAACTACTTTTGAAAATCTCGATATATCCGATATCCCACTACATACTTTATACATGAGTAGAGAGACCTACAGTTTAAAGTCGGCTCCGGATGACAGGTTTTTAAGAAACTTTTCATGGCAATTTTATTTACTCTCAGAGTTTTGGCAGACATCTGCTGAGAAGATATTGTCAAAAGAAATATTTTTTTTTCATATTTCGTTTTGTTTAAGTTGACTGAGCGAGCTACGGTTTGAACTATGGACTCTTGAATAACAATCCAATATATTATATAATAGACTATGGGGATATTTAAAATTCGTATTAGGAAAAAAGAACATTCGAGGTGTAGTGAAAAGTAAGCGTCTTTTAAGACATTGTCGTTCTTTTTGTTTTTGTGCTACGAGAAATTTTCTTACGAATCGAAATACATAATAATAAGCCTTAAAAAAATTTTAAAATTAAATTAAAGAGAGAAACAAATGAAGCCCGGAATAAAGCGCAGCTACCGACATCAAACTTTTCATTTTCAAATATATTTCATAAAGACCTGATTTTATGCACTTCATCCTTGATACTTGAAATCACGTCTTTAACAATTATTTACAAGATATAAAAAATAAAAATAAATTAATAATTAAAATTAAGTACTTAAGGTATTTAATAAAAATTAACAATTTAAAGGCTTTTTATCTAAATTCTACATTTGCAAAGTAAACAAACAGTTTTAAAATACTTAAGTAGGGTTATTTAATTTTTTTTTTTATTTTTCAAAACAATTTTTTTTTTTTGGCAAATATCATAAAATATTTTTATTATTATTATTATTATTAACTACTTGCAATAAAATTTATATATATTTTTCGAAATGAAATATATATTTATGTTTTGTTTACATCCTCATTCATAACTTTGAGAACGTTCTTCAATTCCAAGTAGGGGTTCAACTAATTCAGGGACTTCAAAACAATAACGAAATAGAAGTCGGAAAAAAACAAAGATAAAAAGAAAAAAAAAACAAGAATACAAAAAAGTAGTATTAACGGTTTTTTTTAAAGGAAGATAGTTAAGTTTAGTATGAAAGAAAAAAAAGAACGAAGAGGAAGAAGTTTTTAGTTGGCCAAAATGTTTGAAGGAAGGAGAGATTGTTGCACAGTATTAAGCAGGAGTTGGTGAAAGTATTGAATTTTATAATATCCGAATAAAATATATAATGTTGTACAAAATTTTATTATAAATTTAATATAACATTCAGAACGTTTTCGTATTTAAAAGAACATTGCGTGGTTTGGGGGTTATTTTATAATACGATTGTTTTAGACAATTTTCGCACTTCTCGCCTTATCCATACTCAATACTGTTTGTGAATTTTCGAAATTTTATGATTCATGATTTCGGAATTCAATGTTTATAACATGATTTGGAATGTTTTGTAAGTCGTATTTGAAATGGTACGCGTTTAGATCAGTGATTTATTGTTTGAATATATTTTGTTTTTTTCTTTTTTTTTTTTAAATTCTTTCGATTTAAATAATATTTTTAACAATATCTTATGAAAAAAAAAAAACAATACAAAACCCAAATGCTTAACTTGTACTAAAAAAAACAGAAACAAAATGAGACAAAACAAAAAAAGAAAACAAAATCTTGTTAAATATTTTTAAAGTAAAAGTAACAAAGAAGCATTTGCTTTAAATGTACGAATTAAAAAAGAAAGAAGAAATGTAAATCATTAAATATTGCAAAATATATTCGTAAACAGTGAATTACCATAAAAACAAAAAACAGAACAAAGTTGTAAACATTTATTACAATAAAAAAATAAATGGAAAAATAAATTTTTAAACAAAAACTAGTAGTTTGCATATTTAAATAGTAATTTTTTTTTAAATAAATTTTTAAGTATTCAATACAATTTTGTTTTATTATAGAAAATATAAAGGAGTAATAAAAAATTTCGATATTTTAATTTTAATTTTACAATGAACTATTTTGGTTTTTGTGATTTTTTTTTAAATTATAAAATAGTTCTGTAATTTTGTTTGTTTTTGTTTATAAACTCACCGTTGAAAGAATTGCTCAAAAATATCATGTTTTTTATTTTTATTAACCGCTCAAAATATTTCGCATTTTATTTATTTGTTTGTTAACGAAGCATAAGTAAGAGTTAAAGAAAATTTTTAAAACGTTTGGATTTCGTTTGTTTTTTTTTTATTTTTTTTTTAAGAAAATTCATTATGTTTTGTCAAAATAATATTTAAGTAAAAAAAAGATGGAAAGAAATAAATTAGAATTCTAAACCAAAACGCAATTTTATTAATCGGTCAAAGCCGATCTAAAGGAAGTTATAATCTACACCATATTTATTTTCACAATTCGAATGACATTGTGTTGTTTTAGTGCATGTGCTGTCACGATTTCAGTAACCCAGTTATGTTTAAGTAATCTTGTTTAAGAAGGTAACACACTACCTTCTGACAGATGGTGGTATTTCGATACTAAAATTAGAACTATGAAACTTTATTGAAATCTCCAATGTGAGGAAAATATTTATAAATTGGAAGCCTTTATAGGCCTTCTTTGAATCGAAATGCTGCAAAACACCTTCTCGGTCATTGTTCGGTACTTAGAAAATGAGAGAAGACTTCTTACAAATCTAGATTTTATTGAAAGAACGTGTCTAGACAAAGGCGATTTACATATCCGCTATATATATATACAATATCTCGCGTTCACGAAGAATTTCATTGTCCTCTTATGATCGCCAATACTTATGACCTAATAAGTATTGGCTGATTTTGGCTGGCCACAACAATTAATTCAAGTTCCCTTTCATCTGGGCCAACAAAGTCGCGTACTTATTTTGAAGTTCGAATATAAAACACAGACCATGTCAATAAAGTGTCAAAAGAAATCTTATTACGGCATTGAACTTAAATTTGAAATCATGATGTAGATCATAGCTTGTATGCGGTTAAAATAGAAGTGTCCTAATCGAATAATTAATTAATAATTGTAAAATGATGTTGAAAGAAAAGTTATTCTTAATTTATAGAAGAATAAAAAGTATGTAAAGAGAAGAGAGCACTCCTTAAGATAAATTGGAAAATATATAAAAATATATAAAAAAAAAATGAATAATAATTTCAACAATTACCCTAAACATT
Organism: Sarcophaga bullata; assembly: GCA_005959815.1. Classification (NCBI taxonomy): domain Eukaryota; kingdom Metazoa; phylum Arthropoda; class Insecta; order Diptera; family Sarcophagidae; genus Sarcophaga; species Sarcophaga bullata. The sequence continues at coordinate 196,399 of QOCX01000114.1, forward strand.
AACAACATAAAATTAACAAGTTGCTAATAAATGATATGGCTAACTTAATATACAATAAACCAAAAACAATAATTAAAAATACTTAAATAAAAATCAAATATTGAAATTAAAAATATAAATTTATAAAAATACTGTTTTTGTTTTTTTTTAAATAAATACTAAAGACGTAATTATAATAATAATAATCATATATTTTTTTCAAGTTAATAAATGTTTAATGTATGGATAATTATTAAAAGAATTCAATTAGTTTTTAGTTATAGTGTTTAATGGTGTGACTTGAATTGATTATTTTTATTGTTGTTGTTGAATTTCAGTTAATTGTTTAGGAGTTTCTAAAGATGATGTTGAAAAAAAATTATTTGTTTAATGGTTTATTTAAAGCTTCAGCAACATCCATTTTGTTCCAGTTTAGTTTTATAATTTAATTAAAATTTATTTTTTTGTTTGGTTTGGTTTGTTTTTAAAAAATATTTGTTTTTTGGTTTTTGTTTTTCTTGTTAAATGACAACAATTACAATATTATTTATTTTATAATTAGTTTGTTTTCTTTTTTTTTATATATATGTACGTACTATTATGTATTAACACATATTTAATTTCATTTGTTTATTTATTGATTTTTTTTTTGTTTTTTAATTTTAACACTTAGTATTTAATAAATAATTTTTATACGTTATAATCGTATGTATGTGTATATATATGTTATTTTTATGTATTAAAAAATTATTATTCTTATAATTTTTGTTGTTTGTGTAAAGGAACTTAAATATGAGTTTCTTTTTTTCATCATGTGTTATATTTATTTTCAATAATTTTGTTTAAACGGCAAAATAATTTCATTTTTTTTTTATTTCTTTAATTAATTATTTCGTTTCTTATATTTTTTTTAACTATTTTTTTTATTTTATGTTTGTTTATTCGTTAATAATTGTGTTTTGTTGTTTAAAATGGCAGTTTTTAGCTATATTATCAATAATTTTAGTTACCGTTATTCTGTTTTTGAATATTTTCAATTTTTTAACATAATAACTGTATAATTTCGTTTCATCTATTTTTGTATTTTTTTTTTTTGGTTTCTCTTAAATTATTAAAATTTGTTCTGTTTAGTTGAGTTTTTATTACTAAAACTACAAATATTTTTTATTTTAATTGATTTCTTTTCTTGTTGTTTTTGTTTTTTTAACCATTTCAAATTGAAACCTCATATAAAAAGTTACAAAATTTTCTTGTTTAACTAAACTTGTATTTTTTTTTTTGTTGGTTTTAGTTTTAAAAAAGTATTCATTTTCTTTTAGTGTTTTTTTTTTTTTTTTTTGTTTTGTTTTTGTATTATTATTATTATTTTTTTTTACCGTAAAAACACATTATTTTTATAAATAATTTCCTATATTTTAAAAATAAATCAATTTAATATTTAATTTAATAAGCACAGCTCTGGATTTTTTATCAGAAAACTACTATTTTGCCAAACGTTCCAGAACGTTTTTATTAGAATCACATTTTAAAGGAATTTGTGTAAGAAATGGGAAACGGCTTTCGCAAGAATCAGGTAATTCTTATAGAAGAACTGGAATGAAATTATACATTTGCTTTTTAATCACATTAGTTTTCTATTATTTTATCAATATAACATTATTATTATTTTATTTCTATTTAAAAAAAAAATAGAATATTGCGTAATATTGCGAAAATATAAAAAACATATCTTTGAATCTTTCTTAATTTTGTTAAGAGTAAGAGTTTCCCTTTTTGAAATAATTTTTCTCCAATTTCCTGATTTCTTATAGATTCGAAACTGATTTTCAAATTGGCAACGAAAATTCCTTTTAGCGACAAGATATAGGATCTAAAAATCTCTTTGCTATTAACGGCAAATGTCAGTAGATGGAAACTTGAGTTATGATTCAGTTTTACATATTTCCTGCTTCCTTATTGATTTGAAACTGTTTTCCAAATTGAAACCAAAAATGTCTTTTAGCGACGCGATAAGCGATCTACAGATCTCTTAGCTATTAAAGGCAAATGTTTATAGGTGTTGACTTGAGTTATGCATCACTTTATTCAGATCTTTTAACAGGCCACTATAGACTCAAAGTACACTTTTTTAGAATTATGCAGATTCTGTTATGATGAGAATAATTCATACTAATAACACATATTTGGAATATGTGAGACTTGAATGTACATCAGGAGTAAACACTTGAGTGCATTTCACGTGCTCGTCAGAAAATTTAGTTTTGTTGACAGTAATTAGCCTCCTGAATTTTGTCATTACAATAGGATTGGCGGCGAAGAATCTCTTTCTTATGGGTATACAATAGACCGTATGGTATCGTATTACTTTGACACGTCTTTACCACACAATTTGGTCTACAGACATAGTGCTCGCTGTTTTTGTAGGGCTCATGCGTCAGATATCTATAGATTAATAAATTGCAGAATATATTCATTCGTTTTCCTTTTTCACTTACAGCAAAAGTATTTCTTTTTTCTTGTCACTTGTGGTTAAACATATCCTGAGTTTCAAATTCATTGTACTGCATAAGGAGGCGACATTCCGAGTTGGTAATAAATAATAAGATAAGGTTTTTGCATTGTAAAATCATGATTATGATTAATTCTCCTATGGAATTATGTAACTGTTTTAGTTTTTGAAATAAACCTATTAAACGCACATATACTAATAGTTTAAAATGAAAATCAGATTCTTAATTCAGGATTAAGGTAAAATTGGATGTTGAAATAAAAGAGAAACTGCTCTCCATCTCGTTCTAATAGCATTTCAATAACATCTCCAATCAAATTTTGTCTATAAAAGTATTTAGAATTTCAAAAATAGAAATTGTTTACAATTTAGAGCTGTGCTTAATATCATTATTCATAATTTCATTAGTTCATGTAGTTATACATATAAATTGTTTGTTATCTTTATATTTAATAATATATTAATTTTCATCTTTTTCTTTTTCTTCTTCATTTTCTTTTTCATTTTAATATATAAACTAAATATAATATATAATTTATAATTCTTTAGGAAGCGCTTTTGTATATCAACAAATTATCATACAAATTGAATTGTGTTGGAATAGTCAGATATTCACTGTTTATAATAACATGGTGTCAATAAAATTAAGAAAAAAAAAAAATAAGAAGTAGATAATAGAAGTTAAAAGACAAATTTTAACTATTTCGTTCTTTGCCAAACGAAGAAACGTAAGATCCGTGTATTGTTTACTGTGGATTGTAAGACGTGTAGACGTTGGAAGTAGTGTTTTTTTTGTCTTGTGGTCCGGGGTATCGGAGTTCATATTTCGCATAGGGTTTTCTGGATTAAAGACTTTGGAGGGGTCGGCCGCGGTGGTGAGGCTATATGTTTTATTTTTTTAATAAAACGAGATTTTTTGTTTGTTTTGTTTAAAAATAACTGTGAATAGTGCTGGGCAGAGATCAGAGTTAGAGGATAGAAAGTGTGAAAAGAGTTTAGAGTTTAGGGGATTATAAAAGTTTTTATATATTAAAGAAAAGAATGAAAGGCAACAAATAAGGATCAGAAAAAAGAGAGTAGGAAGATTAGATGGGTGAGTGAATAACGTGAATGATTATTGCTTGGGGTTATTATTTGTATATTATGTATAGAGTAGTAGCAGTAAATCACTTAATTGATAATATATTACTTTTATTATTTTTTATTCTTTTTTTATTGTATATTTCAATTAAGTGGTTTAATTTAATATTGTTTTACAGGATATTTAGTTTAAACACTGTGTAGTAGAGTAATGAAAAATTAAATGAACATTTACTAGAAATAATAAAGAATATTCAGTGTCTTAGAAGGTGGAGTAGGGGGTCTAACTACAGGCTTTACTTTACACACACATTAAAGGTTTTACGAGGATAACTCTACCATGATATTACATATTGCATATATATATATATATATATACCAGCACATACCAAACAGCCAGATTCACATTAATACGTTGATAATAATGGATTGTGGGGGGGAGAAGTTTTTAATTTTAAGTTTAATTTTTTATTTAAAAATAATTTTATATATAAAAAAAAAGAAAACAAAATAAATTAAAAATAAAAAATAAATATTAATAGATTAATAACGATAATTATTATTTGTATTATATTATTTATTAAGTAGTAGCAGTAAATCACTTAATTGATAATATATTACTTTTATTATTTTTATTCTTTTTTTTATTGTATATTTCAATTAAGTGGTTTAATTGAATATTGTTTTACAGGATATTTAGTTTAAACACTGTGCTAGAGTAATGAAAAATTTAAATGAACCATTTACTAGAAATAATAAAGAATAATTCAGTGTCTTAGAAGGTGGAGTAGGGGGTCTAACTACAGGCTTTACTTACACACACATTAAAGGTTTTACGAGGATACTCTACCATATATTACATATTGCATATATATATATATATACCAGCACATACCAAACAGCCAGATTCACATTAATACGTATAATAATGGATTGTGGGGGGAAATTCTTACTGGGTTTAAAACCAAAAAAAAAATTTTTTTTTTGTGTATATTTACAGGACATTTAATAAGTAAGGCAAGCAATTTTAATTATACTTCTTAAAAATAAAGAGTCATACTGTATCGTAAAAACAAAGCTTTTTAAAAGCCAAAGTATATGTATGTATATGTATATATTACTTGTAATAAAAACAAAAATAATTCTTTTGAAGCAGATATCTGATCAATACGTTCAAAGTGTTTTAGGGTTTATATTCTTAACCCTTAAAAACGAATAACTTAAGGTTTTTCTTTCTTATAGGAGAAGGAGTTTTACAATCTAGCAAAATATTGCAGAACTTTAAGAAACAGTGGCAATACTCTTTGTACAGAATCTTAAAACAGAAATATTTTTAATATCAAAATTAAAAACAAAAAATAATTTATTTTAAAGTGATTTACAAAATTAAACATAAATTATACACTAAAAAATTAAATTTCTTTCTTATACCTACAAAAGTACCTTCTGAAGACAGTAATGATGAAATTTATTAAAATTAGACCAGCTTTCTATTGATTTTGTAGCGAAAGGCTTAGCCAACTACTCGACTTAGGAGTTAAGTATTACAGATTAGTAGATTAAATGAGTACACACATATCTGTACCAGAAGGTTAAGGTTCTAATTCAGATTACTGACCTTTTTCTTTCTCTATATTCTTAGGACTACATAACCTAAAGCATTGTTTACTATCCTTGAGTCATAGTAAATGAAACAGAGCTCCACAAGAGAGGAAGTTTACGGAATATCAAAATAAAAAGAGCTACTAGCCTCTGGATTAACAAGCTTGGAGATTGGGAAAACCTCTTAAAGACTGCTGCAGAGGCTGTAACGAAGAGAAAGAAAGGAGAGAGTACAGCATATCTTCTCTGTCATTGCTCGGCTTTTGATAACCTTAGAAGAGAGTTTCTGGGCATACAGAATTTATTAACAGAACGTATCTAACCAAAGTCGAGATGAATAAAATTCATGCCTTCAGAAAACTTCTGAAGTGGCTGAGAGATGTCAACCGATAATTGTAAATATATGAGGGAATATAATAATATTGAGATCTTATAGAGCACTTGTAAGCGATGCCCACCTAAGTCCTAACTTTCTTTATATTTTTACAAGCAGATTCATGATGATTTCACTGCAGCCATGTAATGGTTAGCTGAGCAACAGTCAGTCAGTAACACTGCTTTTCTATATAAAAACAAATCAAAAATAATCAAATAATTGTTAAAAAAAAATAATAATGATAACAATTTTCCTTAAAGAGTTTGCCACTGCCTTACGAAATCTTTCAAAACTTGCTTTAAAAAAAATTGTCCCTACACTGGATATTACAAAAATCGTTCCAGTCTTTAATTTTCGAACTGCTTAGTAATGAATTCAAATCGTATCTTTTTTAATTCTATTTTTTTAAATAACTTTTCCTTTTTACTTCATAACGAATAATAGTAAAATAATTTGCGTGAAATTTTGAATTCATTAGAAAGCAATTCTTTGCTTTTGATTTGTTATCATCAAAATATTCTATAATCTTTAAGTTTATTCAAGCAATACTGACGTAATAGCTAGAAACTATTTTTCGAACATCACATCTCAATTTTCAATTTTCGCCCTGTTTACAATTTTTTTAATTAAAGCCAATTAAACAAAGGAGTGGAAAGGTGATAATATGGTGAATAGAAAGAGGGCAGTAAAACTAAGACATTTTACAACAACAATAGGATTAAAGGGAATTGTTATATCACTCCATCAATCCCTCATATATAAATTTACTCGTATATATGTATTTCTAAAGATATAAAATAATGTAGCATACTTTCAAGAGTTTTAAAAAAGATTCTCAAAACCTTTGAAACATTGTAACAATTTGTTTTTATATTAGAAATTTCGATTTTCAAAACGTACAAAATTTTCTAAAATATTCTTAATAAAAAGGAGATATGAAAACGTTTTTAATATTATAATACCAACCAATTACAAGAGTTAGTTAAAAAGACTGCAACATATTTTAAGGAGCATGTATGTTAGGGGTCTTAAAAACCGCGTGTATGAAAGATGATATACTTCCGTGTTATTATATTACCTTAACAGTTTTGCATCCTTTTAGGGATATAGGAATTATATAACATAGTATGGTTCATGCTTTATTTTTGAAAAACTAGGATCTTTCACAATCCTTTTGATATCTCAACAGGATTTTAAGCTTGTAGGTAGTTTTAGTTCGTTTATTGGACTAAAGACGTCTTTAAGACGCTTTCAACCATTACTTTAAAAAATATTGCATATTTTAAGGCGCTATATTTATTATTATATTTAACGAATTGGTCTTAAAATGTTCTTAATTCTCCGCAAACTTTTTTGAAAGAATTATGAACTTTGAGAAGATATTATTAAAAATATTAGTAGTATACTTTTAGGTGATTAAAAATTTTAGCGTGCACATGGAGAACATTCTTTGGTATTATATTATTTACCACAGTTTTCAATCCTTAATATATATTATTGAGCAGACTTGGTAGACGTTAACAGCAACCTTAACAATACGATTTAAAAACATCAAAGATAATTAAAATCATAGCATTATTTTAGGCGCTTGAATATACTATATAAGGTAAAAGGAGTATATTATTAATGACACTTAACAACACATACACAAAGGGCTACATTCAAGGCTTTCGATTTTCGTTTTTTTTTTTTGTATTGACAACCGAAAAGAATATGTTTTAAATAAAAATTTCTGTCTTTGAAGTTCACCTTAGCTTTTCCTCTCCTTTAGTATTTCATGTTTATCATTATTTGTGGGTTTCGTTAATTTAATTTTGTTATTCGAATCGTTTTCAATTTGTTTAATTTTAAATTTATAACAAAGGCAACAACAATTAATTTAATAACAACAGAGATAGAAGATGTAGTAGAACTATTATTATTATTGTTATAAATATATGGAGTAGACCCAAAATAGTATTCATGGATTTCGTACTATGACGAATCGCTACCTGCTGCATCTTCTATAATTGAATTAAGATCAATATTGAATGAATATTCATAAAGATTTGAATAACGATCACGCTCCTTCCATGGTGATCGATGATTCATGTAAAGATTTCGTTTACTAACACGAAATATTTGACTGTCTTTGATCGATTGATCGTCATCGCATGGCTCACCGCCGCCACCAAAGTCACATTCACGTATAGTCAGACGGTTCGTCGGCGATTTCAGTTCGAACAGCACCTCTTGATGTTTGTAACGCGGCCGCATTGGCAACGGCTGATAACCGGGCAAGGTAACCTTTTGTGAGTCCACCGATTGCGTCGATTGGCGGCGCACACCACGCCCCTTGTTGAAGGGATAACTAAGAAATATGTTTGAACTATTCGAACTATGTTGCGGCGAATAGTATTTGTAGTCGGGTGCAGGTGGCTGTGGACCAGCCGTCTGCATTGTAGTCAGTGTAGTGGTGCTACCCGTCGGGGCTACCGAGGCTTGCAGTTGCAGTGTAGAAGGACGTTTCGGTTGTTGCAATGAAACACCTGTCGCCGAAACAGGCGTTATGGCAGGCAAAGCTTGTGACGATCCCATCTGTGAGGCCGTCGTCGTATGATGGCTAGGATGGTGATGATGCAATAGTGGCAGAGGCGAGTTGCGCGTATCGAACGACGGTGAAAGAGGTAAGTGTAGTGAACGCTTAAGATTTAGTCTATACGTTGAAGCAGCTGGCGAATGCACCAGCGAAGGTGTGGCTAATGCACTGGGTGTAGCTGACATTGCTGACATTTGTTCGGGGTGTAACTGAAGCTCTTGTTGTTTTTGATATTTATTATTAAATTGATGAGCAGGTGGTAATAGTGTTTGTAGTGAACATTTTTGATGTTGATGTTTTTGTTTTTTGTGATGATGTTTTTTACGTGACTTACCATTTTGTAAATTATCATAGCTGCGCGGTCGATAAACACCGCCAGCTGTGGCACTAGCATCCATGGCCGATGATGAGGTATTCGACTATATATGTATATGATTATATAGCATATATATACATAGATGTAATGTATATAAATTGTTTTTTTTTTTTGTTGGTAAATAAATATATAAAAACACCCACATGACCACAGTATATGAAATAAGGCGTGGGAAGAGTTGTCAAGGTTTTGGAAATGTGGAGAGAGTGTGTGAGTTGAGTTGAGACCATGTTGATGAAGAATTTTAAACCATAATTGTAAAATGTTGTTGTTGTTGGTTTTTTGTTTGTTGAAGTAGTTGTTGTTGTGGTGGTGGTAGTGGCGGTATTGTTGGAAGTAATGTTAAAGATGAAGTGTGATGAAGTTTGTAAATTTTTTTGTTTTGATCGTTTTCGTAACCAGAAATAAACAAGAAAAGAATAAACAAAGTGCATTATTAGAAATAAATTTATTTTTTTTTTTTCGTTCTTTTAAGAAATTTATTTCGTTTTTTTTTTTTTTTTTTTTGTTAAGAAAATCAAAAAAAGAAAAGAAGATAAGTGCCTTAATCTAAGTAGAAGAAGAAAACTTTAATTTTTTTTTGTTTTTTTTTTTAGTTTTGAAATCTTTTAAAAATTACACCGAGAGAATTTGAAATGGAAAAAAATCTATTTAAGCCAAGACGTAATGCTAAAGGAAATGTTTTTGACGTCAATAGAAACTTACCTCATCGTAATATCTTGACTTAAGATCGGAACCGCCTATACTAATGCCACCACCGGCTCCTGATATAATTGGCTGAGAGGTAATCATGGCGCTGCTGGCCACATGAGTGGCACTTATAACATCACTAAGAGGATGGCGAGGACTTGAATGCTGTTGCATTTGTAAAATGTATTCGTCTGTAGCAATGCCACGCCTATTAAAAGTAAACAAATGAAATTAAAACGTAAATTAAATGGATTAGAATACAAAGGTATGAACGTACTAACCGATCTATAAGGGAAGGTGTCATAGGACCACATAGTATATGACAACAATTTAAACATATATTCCCTCTAGAATACGGATTTAAATTACGCTGGCCACCTTTAGAAGAAAATGAGCCTTTGAGCTGCATATTAAAAAAACAAAGAAAATATTATTCACAGTTTTAAATAATTTTTTTTTTTTATGAAAATTTAATAAAACAGAAAGATAAAGAAGAAAAAAAATAAAATAAAAGAATTGTAATACATCTTCATTTGTTGTTTGATCACTGGTAGTTAAATATGTATGAAATCCGGCTAAACCGATCACAGACCAGATGGAAAAGAAACATATAAATACCACAACCACGGTAAATGGTGCCTTTTTTATAACTTGAAATACTTCCGGTTCAGTTTTCATTACTAAAATGAAAATAATAAAAAAAAATTACACTTTTATTCAAACAGAGTTGGAAGTTACGAAATTAAAGCAATACTACTTACATAATACTAAATGCGTCACAGAGCATGAAAATATGAATACGGCTAAAAAAGCCAAAGAGACTAGAAACAAATAAAAGAAGCGATAATTACGTTTGCCCACACAATTGCCAACCTGGAAAAAAACAATAAGAAAAAAAATGAGTAAAAATTATATTAAATTTTAAATATTTTAATTTTATTTACAGAGAATACTTGATTATACTTTAAGGCTTATAAAAGAACAAAAATAATGTAGTATACCTTAAGGCTATTTCATAATTAAACTCTCTTATAATCTTTCTCCTGTAAATAGTGTATGTTCAAGTAATTTTAAATTGTTAAACATTTTCAAGATGGAGCCAAATTTAATTTTTTTCACTTTTAATTTCGAAAATATTTTCTTTCTTATTTGCAACCCTCATACTATTTGTGGGGTCTCTTAAAAGACAGGCCGACCAATATAAATGCAATATAATTTAAATTTTTTTCTACGTTAAGCAAAATTTTAGACCTTCCAGTTGGCACAGTAACCCAGCATTACTGTGCTGTAATACTAACCACCAACAACATGCCAGATGTTGACGATAAGCTTACATTTAGGTGTTTTGAATTTCCTTTTAGTAGTTTGAATACATAATGCCCCTATTTCAATTGTATAATAAACTACGACATATATGATTTCCATCATGACTAGTTATGATGCATACAATTTTAATCCATTTTTATAGTATAGAAGTGAAGTGATATATAGTTTTGCCTTTCTGCAGCTGACTGGAGAAGTGCTAAATCCGATATTACCTAAGAACCTTACAATATAGTTAGTAGTGCCTTGGATAAGTATATTCCATCTATAGAGGATTTTCAGTTTCTAACCAGCCATTTAAAAACGTTCAAACATATTTTCTCCATATTATCTGGCAGCATTGACCACAATATAAAAACATGCACATTACAGACTCACATACCCGAACAAGTACTATATAGGTATGTACGAATGGTCGGTTTTATATACTTAAGCAAACGTTTCATTCTTTTAAATGGGAGAAAACAGAGAGGACTTAATCCCAAGTGTAACCAAACATTTCTAAAGGCATATAAACTTCAAATCATTTGCAGAAAGCAATCGCCCTCATATAATTAGTTTTGATTAACAACATCGTCCAACAAAACATTGTTAGGTTATATACATCAAAAGTATCTTGCCAAAGACTTCGGGATCTTGTTTGGACGGTTTTTATGCTTCCGAATTATATCCCGAACCAATGGCACTACAGTTTTGATAATAAAAACAATAAGGCTTGAGAAAATTTTGAAAAATTTTGGCGAGCTTTTCTATAAGAGAAGCATAATGGGGTGCTCTCACAATGATTTTGTTTTTACTACATCTTGTTAATTGTATGCTTAACGATGAGAGTAAAGTATCTGACGGTTAATTTGGACCTTAGAATCTCTTAGAAATGTAATATAACGGAGAAATGAAGAAGGCCATCGCAGCGACAAGAGGGTTAGAAGAGCCAAGGGCTGGCATTTATTTTGGACCCCAAACTCTTCTAAAGAAATAATATAACGGTGACGGTGAAGTAAGCCATTATAGCGCTTTATACCGCTAATTCCATTAGGTCATGGTGGAGCCGAATTTAAGGTGCTCCGGTAAGTACACAGACAGTCAATTTTCCGATCTTTGATTGATCTTTATGAATTACGATGGAATACAATACTCAGATTTCTTTTGGAGTCATGATAGTTTTCTACAGAGAATGTTTGATCCCCAGATTGGATGTTGATTTGCGTATTTTGGGTCACACTAAGTTTGTCTGCCAGCTAACCTGGATTCGTTCATTTTATGCCATTTCATATTTTGTCTCTCTATTTTGTAAATTTAATTTGTAAAGAAATATAAAAACTAGAAAGTACAACGAGTTGTAATTAAGGATCAAGTCTCCATAACAGTAAAGTCCTATTGCATAGAAGAAGGGTAAGTACTTATAGGCTTTACATGCACCACTTACATGAACACTTTCACTCTCTCACACAGGCACACACATTTAGCCAAGAACACACATAAATTTATTTAAGTAGCCATACTTGAAAAGAAAAAAACGAAACGAAGATGCACGAACAAAAAGTACAAAAACAACACTGAATGAACTCAAAAATGAAACACAGTTTATTAAAAAAAAAAAACCGAATGAAATGAAAAAGGAAGAGAACCACATGAGTAATAGTAGTTGTAGTAGTTGTAGTAGTAGTAGTAGTAGTAGTAGTAGTAGTAGTAGTAGTAGTAGTAAAAGTAGTCGTAGATTCACTTTTAAAAATGCAAAAGTAAATCTAACAAAGTGTATGTGTGTGTTATGTATGCGTATGTAATTTAAATGCTGCAGTATGTTTAAATTATAGAGTGTAACTCTTCTCTAAGCATAAGTGCCTAAGTATGTGTGTGGTGTGTGTGTGTGAGTGCCTAATATTGAATTTTTGTTTCTCATTTTTGCTAAAGATTTTTTTCTTTAATAATTTCTTTATTTCTATTTCGTTACTCTATTATTTGCTCTTGTGTGTATTTTTTTTCGTTGTTTTTAGCCTTTTTTTACTATTCAATGTAGGTTGAGCTTCTTGTTGGCCATTTGTTTGCCTCTGTGCTAAGCTTTTCTATTTCTTTTAGTAGCTTTTCTGTTTTTGTTACAATATTTCTCTTTTGCTTTTTATTCTATACAAACGCAACACTTTCACTTCAACGCTTTATTTTGTTTTCAAAGACTGCCTGCCTGCCTGCCTTTTTTCTCTCTCTTTCTGAAGGTCGATCGTTTTTTTTTTATTTGAGAATAAAAGAAGAAACAAAAAAGGAAAGAAAATTTCTTTATTTTCTTTGGTTGCTTTAAAATAAATAAAAAGAAATAAAAGAAAAGAAAAGAAAAGAAACATGAAAAGGTTTCATTTTCTTTTAGTCAAGGCATGTTGCAGTCATTCATTTGAACACAAAATTCATTTGGTTTTTCTTTTGTTAAGATCCGTGTCTCAAAGATTTCCACTAATTACACTTTGAAGAAAAAATCCTAACGATGGTGTCTAACTTTGCTGTTCTTTTTCTTTTTCTTATTGTCTTCCTTTCTGCACTCTTTTCGTTAAACTCTGGAGATAATGATAAAATCAGACGCGTTTTCGAAACAATTAGGATTTGTAAAGTAGAAATAACCAAATATAGTAGCACTATGGGATGGAATCAATATAATCGATATAACCAAAACCAAAAAGGCGATTTTCTAAGCTTCATATATGCGGTAATTTTGCTTCATCACAACAGAATTTTTTCCTCAAAAAATCATCATTGAAAGTCAATTAGCAGCATATCTACGTCGTTGGAAATGTTCAGCAGGCTTTAGTGGAATGCAAATCCAAATGCAAAATGCATCATAACGAGCAATTGCTTAAACGCCGCGGTATCGACAAATTAGTATTATCCTCCATACTTGCTCTAACAGAAGCAATATTTGGGGCACTGCCTGCGTTGCGATGATGCCTAAGTCAGAGTCTGCAAATTTCCTTAACATCTTACCAATCCATTGCACAATGGGTCGACTATGCCGATAAGTGATAAGTAACTCTGCTTAAATCACCATTTTCGTTGTGATTAGAACGTCTGATCCACGAACTTATGGTACTTCTTTCTTTATTGTCATAGCTCTTCAGAACTTTTTAATTGAAACCCAATTTTTGTCACCAATTTTGCACAAATCCTGGTTATTAAGTTACTCAACAGAAAAACTAACAGCAAAATGGTTTGCTTGCTGATAAAATTATGGAAAAAATTGAGAATGGGCGGCACTTAAGCAGCTTAATGTATGCTAGGGACTTAGTATTTATCATCAAATAGTAATTTTGATTCCGGTTACACAAGGAATTCAATGTTTAAGACGCGCATGTTAATAGCCTCAGAGCAAATAAAAATTGCCATGAAAAATTATTCAAATCTGTGGTTCGACGTCAAAGTTAAACTGCAAGTTCCGTCACTCATGGATAAAATTAACACACACACAACATGGATGGTATCAAAAGATAGGTTGCAATCCTTACAAAAGGATTTTAATAACCAATTAAGTAAGTATGAAAGCTTTTAATTGTTAAAACTTTTTCGTCTTCAGTACTACAACACGCCACTTCCTGATGCCAGTTTAATGCCGCACATATTTTTCTCCATATTAAGGATATTTTTTTTACATGCATTAATCCAACAACAAGGCCACTGTGTTTTGTCCTCTTTATAAATAAATTGAATCATTAACCAACGAACAATAGCACACAAACTTATGCATTCAATCGTACACTCATGCATACAATAACAAAATTTTTGTTCTCCAACTTACGCACAAAAGGTGTTGCTAACAACATGATTTCTGTTGTTGTTGCCTTTACCGTTATTGTTAATGATGGCGACGATGATGATGATGATGATGAGTTGGGAAGTTGAGAGAAAATAATGAATTTATTATTATTCATGTTTAATTATTGCCTCTTGCTTGTTATTGTTGTTTATATACTCTTTGCTCTGCTTTGCTGCTTTTTTTTCCTGTGTTTTTGTCTTTCAACAATTAACTGTTATTGAGTATATAAAAACAATAAAAACAAGGGCTCTGTACAAAGGGTAATGAATGCCAGAGTGTGTATAATGAAACTGGCGAGAGGGTGGGAGGAAGGTAGAGAGTGTGTATATGATACGGTTGTTGTTGTTGTTGCTGATGCAAAACCATAGGCTTAAAGGCGTAAACACCTGTGGATACAAAATGTTGATGTTGATGTTGATTTTTTGTTGCTGTTGTTGTTGCTGTTGTGTAATTGTGTACTCAATAAAAGGCGCCTGGTTTTATTGAAACGTTAATAAAGAAGAAGAGCCAGTGCAAAGTAAAGCAGAGAAATAAAGGGTTCTGTTACACTTTTCTTTTCATTTCATATTTTTTAAACAATTTATTCACACATTTTCTCATTTGTTTCTTTTTTTTTGTGCCATAAACGTTTAATACCCCAACAAAAGTAAAAACAACAACAATGACACCTTGGGGATGACCCAGAAATCGTGTTGGAAAACTTTGTTTTGTCGTTTTTGTTTTTATTCGTTCGTTTATTTGTTTGTTGTTTGGTATATTGAAAACGTATTAACCAACTTCTTTTATTTGTTGCCGTTGCTGTTATTGTTTTCAAACACTTAAAGTGTTGAAAAGGTGAAATGGGTCAGTGTGCTGTTGGTTTTTTTGTTTGTTTTTTTTTTTTTTTGTATAAAATACAAAAATTAATGGCCACAATTAATAAAAAGGGCTTGCTTTTGCTAATTAACGCCAGTAACTTTTGAGGGGATGTTTTTAAAATAATTCGCAATTTAAATTAATTGCCTACGGGTTTAATTTGACCTTTGATTTCAGGGGGCAACGCTACTTTTTCTTACTTTAGAGAAACTTTAGCCAACGATTATATTATGAAGTGTTTGAGGATTGAAAGGCTTTTTATTTATTTAGAATTACATTTTGGGATTTAAACCATTCACGTTTTTTTTAAAGGAGCATTAAATTAAAAAATTCTCTTTTTAACTAGGATACTGAAGTCTTAAATTACCGACCAT
The DNA here is from genome assembly GCA_005959815.1 of Sarcophaga bullata. NCBI lineage: Eukaryota > Metazoa > Arthropoda > Insecta > Diptera > Sarcophagidae > Sarcophaga > Sarcophaga bullata. The sequence goes on from QOCX01000114.1 coordinate 211,934, forward strand.
AATTAATGAAAGTTGTTGATGTCTTTAATTATCAATGTATGCCTAAACATAATCAATTTCTTACAAAATAAGAATTTATTTCAGAAAGCAAAGAAAATGGCTTCTTAAGTCAAATTATGAGGTGCCTTAATCACACAAATGGAAGAAAAATTTTTTAAACGTTTTTTTTTTCTCAAAATATAAACAATCTCCAACCCTCGTACATATTTAAGACATTAATTATTAACTGTTTAAATCAACAATAATTTATTTAGAAGATTTATTAAAAAGAAATCCCTTCATTATGCATGGAATTAAAGCCATTATTTTTACATGAACATCACCATTCAAGTTAAATACTCAGGTACTGTTTTTTTCATTGCTCTTTTAAAGGTAACTCTTTACCTAACTAATAGGAAGCTTATATCCTCCTAACAAAAATTAGCTGAACATATTTTTACAAGTGCAAACAGGTCCAGGTCCGAACCATCTTGTGAATTTCGAAAAGTCACATATCGTGTATGTAACGAAGAAACACGATTCCTCTCCTAGGGACTGAGGCTAGGCACTTGACAGCGCTTGTTTTCTTTAGAGGATTCAATGAATACTGCAATGGGTTTGATTTGAAATATGTGCAAAGCTAAGAAATTGTTATTTTTATTTTCAATATTGTCGTGTAGAGATACTACAGTACTGCTAGCATCGATTTGTGGTTAACACTCCCAATTAAGCCTCTTACGCTTCTGTTGTTCTGATAAACCTTAGGAGGTTATTTTCATTCTATCACTGCTTACTGCTTTTTCATCCTGAGATGTATAAGCACCAAATAGGTTCGAAGTAAGCATTCTGACGATTAATTCTCCTTATCATCTACAGAAACTACATATTAGGCTTGATGTGGGCCCTATGCAGGGTTAGTGTTTTTCGAGTCTACAGTGTCCGGTCAAAATGGCGGTCATTATTCTCAGACTACCTCTAGACAGCTTTGAGTGTCTCAAAACCATCTGCTTTGAGAAAAGTCTTCGCCTTTCTCCCCTTCTCCTTCGCTAAGTATACACTTCTAAGCATCTCTGTCCACTCCAATGAAAAATCTTATCCCGGGGAAACTTCCCCCTTGCAAGCTAATCTTCCTGCACATTACCGTGAATTCCCACATGATCTGGGAGAGGAAGACCTTATTTTCTCTGCTTATATGCGTCAGCTTTTTCAAACATACTCATACGATTCTCGAGTCGATGTTACACTGGTCGAGTGCTAATTTCTAGGGGACCACGTTGTTTTTGAGTTTGGTTTAATTCCTTTGGATCCCACTACTATTTCGATAAATAACCATTCAAAGCTTGGAAATCAGAATTTTGGGCACTTGTCCAAGGAAAACAAAATTAAACATGTTTAACTGCTACAGTGTCAATAATACTATAAGATACGACACATTTTTTCTTTGCAGGTGTTCATTTATAAAACTTCCTCAATCTCCTAAACAAAGTCAAGCATTTACAAAACTGTTAAAGAACTTCTTTTTTTAGTATAAAATATTATCTTTTAAATGCTAAGTATCGAATAATGCTTAAGAAATTTCTTCTTAAATTTATTTTAATTTAATTCCTAACATAATATGTTCCAAGTTCCATTCCATTATATTGTATTTCACAGAGAGAGAGAGAGAGAGACACAATCGATATAATTTTATATAAGAAAAGTAAAATAAAAATATCAGATGTATAATGTATGTTGTTCTATTGCACTTACCCATGGACAGTGATGGTCAAAACGATCCACACAATTGTCACACAGACTACAATGTGACGCTCTGGGTGGTCTAAAGATTTTGCATGTAAAACAATATTTCAGTTTTACTGTTTGACCTTTAACAAGGACTTCTTTTGTACGTGGTGGCGGTCGATATGTGGGACTATTTAAAGAATTTGGCACTTCTGCAAAAAAAAAAAAATTACAATAAAACGAGAGAAAATAAATTAGAAAACGAAAGAAAAAAAAACACAAAATAAATGAAAATGAAGGGCAAAACAAATTTACTGAAGGCATAAAGTCGCCTACACTGTATTCTGTTTTTTTTTTTATTAAATAGTTTAAAAAGCATTTAAAAAATGAGAGAGAGACAGAGGGAGAGAGAGAGAGAGAGTAAGAAACTTACCAATTTGTTTTTCTATGTAGGCGGCCTCATCATATGAGGCACGTGGTATAACACCAGGATCTGTGAAGGTCGTACGTAGCAAGGAACTCATTGTAAAAAAGTATAAAATAGCACCGACAATTGGTATTATGGGATTAATGTGTGTGGCCAAAAAGGGGCAGCTGCAATAAAAGAAAACAAAAGCGAAATATTTGTTAAATTATTAAATAAAACGTATATATTTTTTCTATTAAAAAGATAATGTAGTGACCCATTATGTGGATGCACCAAACAATTCACCCTCTATTATTATTACTTTGGTAGGGTACATATATAATATTGCATAAGGAAAATTTATTCCGAAATTATTTAATTCTGAACAGAAAATCATGAGAATTGCTCAATAATGATCGAATATCCTAATTAGATCTTATAGTCCCACCAAAGCATGACCCAATTATCGTATCATTCGAATACAAGAGATTAAAAGTGCTGGGTTAGAGAAAGCAAATTTCGTTAATCCTGGCATAGCATTACAGTGAAGAGAATAAGCCGGAAAGTAGATCATAGCATTTGTGTTATGATAACACACCTAACTAACCCGCTTTCCTTGTCCCCAAATCTAAAGGAGAACCTAAAATGAGGATAAGGAGCCTCGGTAAAATTACAACTACATTGTGGTCAGAGCTACCATCATCTACCATCGAGAATATCTTCAAGAATTGAAATAACAAACACAGAAGACTCTAGATGAAATAGCAAGATATTCAACGGTTATTCCCATATGTATTCCTAGACACGAAGACATTGAAGTTAACAACATGGACAATGGAAAATTCTATGAATTTCCTCCTATAAAGAAGCAAACAAATCGTATCACAAAAGTCGCATTCATATGTAAAAAACAGATAGAAAAATTAACTTATTTGCCGAGAGTCCTGAGAGAACAGGATTTCCTTTAATTTTGGCCAGATTCCATCTAAAGATCCTCATAATATTTATGACGGGCCACTGACCTCTGAGTCCGCAGACTGGGTATAATACATAACGACTTCCGCAGAAGCTGTAATGACGGGGAATATTAGAAATTCTTCGCTTTCATTGTCTGTCGCTTGGGGCCTTAAGTAGAAAACCTCTGGGGATTTTTTCATTTATTGACAGAATATGTCTAGCCAAAGATAATTGGAATAAAATTTACTGAGACATGCCAACAAGGAGTTGTAATTGTGTGACGAAATAGGTAATAATGGTGTTATAACTGGATTTAATAGGACTCAAGTACCCTACGCCCATAGAGGTATGTAAATTCAACGTAACCTAACTCATTGACAAATGGATAGCCTAGACGAAGCAACCACAGGAGAGAAATTTTGTTCCAGAGAAATGACGCCATCCTACTTATATTTATAGCTACTCGCCTACAACTAGATTAAAAGGTTCTTAGGTATCCAACTTGAAGTAATTTTTTTTTTTGCCAATTATTCTGGGACTTCTGTGGTAGATACACATATTAAGGAATCTATGAGTATAAATCCTTCATTGGTAAGTAATAGGCCTTATATTTCCACGACTGCTGAAAGGAATACACCAATTGGTATTGAAATATTTAGAAGACGGGGTGATTAAAACTTTTATTTTCGATATTATTAGCGAAAGCGAATGAATTATACATTGTAGAACGATGTGCGAATTAGCTCAACAAATCTCCGTTTAAAGCTTACCTTACCTTATATTCTAAGCTACATTAAAAACTTTCTTTTCCCATAAGGCTCAGACAAATATGACCTCCTATGATTTGAAATTTTATTATAATTTCTTCCATTCAATGGTTTTCCATGCCACTCTCTCTCTCTCTCTCTCTTTTTCTCTGTACGTAAATCCCTCAACTTTATTGCATAAATAGTAAAAATAACATCTTTTATATAAGAATTCTAAGAATTTTTAAAATTAATTAAACATGGCACACTTTCTGGCATTCTATTATAAGAGAAGAAAATATGCAACAAAAAAGAAGACAAAAAAAAAAATCCTAAAAATTCATATAAAAATTACGCCAGTCTTAAGGGATTCCTTTTCAGAGAAAGCAGTATGAAAGCAATTTTCAAGCCCATCTCTACCCTATACAAGCTGATATACTAACACACATGTTCCACGAAATTGTGGGGGAGGGGAGGCTGGCTTTTTAGATGTTCGTCTGCGCTCTATTAAAAACATTAAATGTCTCAAAGGTCATGCTCAACATTTTATGATGTGATGTTGCAACTGACACACTGATATGATGTTGCTAGTGATGCTGCCACTAAACGCTGTTACCAACCACTGCCACTGTCAATGTGGTTATTCTATGTAGTCAGAGGAATTCACTGTTATTAACTTAAAATAAATGCGTTTTACTTTTTTCCTCTTTGCCTCATACACACATGTACACTTATTTACTCGTTTATATGCACAAAATAAACTTTTTGAAGAAAAAAAAAGGAAAATGATAAAAATTGAAGTGGTAGCAGTGGCATAATGCCACACATGTATTACTTGCCACAAAACATTATGAACTGCATTACTCATCTATGCATTAATGTGTGCATTTATAACTGTATTCGTGTGCATACAATGAACGCACACACATACACACACATACCCAGAGAGATCTATTTATGTGCATCTCTATTAAGAGAGAGAAAGAGGAGAGAAGAGTATCTGTGTGTGCATTTTTCGTTGTTATTATTTATTCATAAAATGTTTAACACAGATTACAAACCAGCAGCATTTTGTAGCCGCAAGTGGCATGTCCTTTTATTGTTTGAAAAGCAAACAAAAAAAAATATACATACACATGCATAAACATGTGCATATGTATGTATGCCTGTGAACAATGAAACCCAACATAATTTTAAAATGCACTATGGCTTGTTCCAACAAAATATTTTCAATAATTTTAATAGTAAAAACTTTTCTTGCCTCTTCACTCTCACTCCATAGTGCAATGGCTGTGCTGCCAATAGTAATTCAAAGTATTCAGTTGCATGGTGTTTATGTTTTTAAAGGGAAATGTCCCCAAAGCGTTAATACTGAGAGTAGAGTAGGTTTGATGGTAGGGTAAGTTCATGTTATACAAGTTTTATGCTCAATTGTATTCTTTTTTTTTTGCATTTGCAACCTATTGTGCTCTGTGCTCTGGTACAGTACTGGGCCACCATTCAACATGCGTTTCATGTCATGTGCTTGGCTTCGTATATTCAAATTTGAATTTTTTGAATGAATGAATGAACGAAAAAAAAACAACAACAACAACAAAATAAAAACGATATAAACACTGGGGATTTCTGTTTCCTTTTTTTTACAAGTGAATGTGTACGACTTGTTTTTTTTCTATTAAAAAAAACGACAATAAAATTTAGAAATCTTTCATATTTATTTGACATCCATGAAAATAATCTTTCTTCTTTTTCTTGTTTTTTCATGTTTAACATAAATTTAATAAAGAATTAAAAAAATTTTGCTAAGTTTTGCAATTGAAGGTCTATTTAGTGAGTTGACAGTCATTGGATTGATAATAAACAGGAGTTGCTGTTGGAATAATCAATGGACTTTCTGTGCAATCCCATTGAGA
>QOCX01000114.1:217680-234429 GCA_005959815.1 Sarcophaga bullata
GGAGGAGCCAATACTTCTAGAGAGTTTAACAAGTTCTGTTCACCTAGCGTATATGCTTGTGGTTTGCATTTGTATCTTACTTTTTGACCCTGTGGTATACAATTTGTGATCAAGAGCTTAATAATCTCTTCTTTCTTACAGAATAATCTTCAATAGTATTGGATAAACTTCTCCTATACAGGTGCTTATAGGCATGTTAACTTTGACGACAATATGGAGAAAGGATATAGAGAAAACACTAAAAAAAGGAATAAAATTACCAGTAACTGCTGGAACATGCTATAGAAATCCACAAAAATCCACCACAATTTTTTATGTATGTATGTGGGAAAGTTTCTATGACTACTAATACAGTGTGAAAATTTGATAAACATTTATTTGACAGCCTTTGATAACAGACAGATTTGAGAAGAAAGTGAAAGAAATATCCTAAATTTTACTAACGATTGCTCTTTCTCATGTGCTATATTCTCCGGCCTTAGCCTCTGGTGACTATGCAGGTGTTATCCATAATATTTTAGTAGTAGATATAGTCCTAATTCGTGGTACACAGCCTTATAGAAATTCTGTGGCATTTTATTTAGGTGCTTTAACCCCTATTTTTATGGGTTGCTTACGTGAGCGAAAGTAATAGAAAACCAATCGTAGATTTTTAAATCCAGTTTGGTTAAACAGAACATTTTCATATAATGTATGCAAATGCCAATGGGTGTTACATTAATGCAAACATAAGTGATCATTACAACCCCTCAGTCAGGATTACGATCTAGCTTTTCGCACTACCTATGTTGTGTGTGTAAATTTTATACATAAGTGGCGGGATCTACAGTTTAAAGTCGGCAGATTTTTGAGAAACTTTTTCATGGCAATTTTTATTTACTCTCAAAGTTTTTGCTAGAAATTTGTCAGAAACAATATAAGGTATTAAGAAAGAAGCGTAGTGCATATAATTTATTTACGAATCCTTCCAACGACAGCTACACAGAGAGCAAGACATTACAACAAGCATTGTGGAAAGATCAAAGAGAAAATTAAAAAACGCATGGTAATGCTATCTAACAATCCTATAAAAGAAATCATAAATAAAATAATATTAAGCAAGGTACTGTGCGGTCTGATAGATGTCTGAATGAATTAATAATTTTTTAAAGACATTTTTAAACCCCATCTTGGCGATGAAAAGGAGAACTCTAATGTTATCGGTTTTATGCATTTGCAGTCGCCGTAGTCTAGTAGGTAGTGTGTTGGCTTATTAGACGAAAGGCCAGGGTTCGAATCCTCCGGTCAGACATCAAAAATGAAATATGAAAAAATATTTCTTCGGCGACTTCCTCTCAGCAGATTTCTGGCAAAAACTCTGAGAGTAAATAAAATTGCCATGAAAAGTTTCTCAAAAAAATCTGTCGTTCGGAGTCGACTTAAAAATGTAGGTCCCGCCACTCATGTATAAAATTAGCACACACAACATAAGTGGTGTGAGAAGCTAGGCCGTAATCCTGACTGAAGGGTTGTAATGGCCAATTATGTATGTTATGTAGTACATAAAAGAAAGCTATTTTCTCTTCTACCTAAAAACCTATTTATTGGAGTTGCGAGTGATTCCAAATTCATTTCACAAAGAATTAAAATTAATAAACTATAAATGGAAAGAAAGCTATAAAAAGTTTCTCCTTTTTAGAATGCAAACAATAATTTCAATATTTTATTTATGAAATGATTGAATGTGAACTTTATTGACTAAAAAGAAATGCAATAATTATGAGCATTATTTGAACTTCTCTTCAAAAGAGAAAGAAAAGTTACAAACACATAAAACATGTTAGGGATTCTTTTCAGTTTTATGTTAATAAGCATGTCTATATGCATGTATAAAAGTATAAGCGTGTATAACAACAACACAAAAAAAAGAGCAATAACAATAACTGTATTTTAAATGAAGGGTATTTGTGTTCATATTATCTGTCTCTTTATTAGAGAAGAAGAATAGTTACGATGACAAAAAAAAAAAATTGCTGCCACATTTGTTTGTTTTTGATAGTTGAGGCGAGGCTGTTGTTTCGCTTTCTTTTTATGACACAATTTCAATTCCAATTTCTTTTCTAAAACATGTTAACCTCTCTCCTCTTCTACACTCTTTGTAATGTCTTGTATTCATACAGCCATTTTCATTCATTCATTTCGTTACTCATACGTGACGGTGTACAAAAAAAAAAGACACCATATAACTATGCAAATACAAAGTATAACTTTATGTGTGTGTGTGTGTGGCTCTTGTGTTATTTATTGTAAAAGGACAAAAACAAAGCCATTGTGAGAGAGAGATGCTAAGGCTGAGTGTTAAAGAATAGGCGATTTGCATTGAATTGTATTGCAATCTCTGCTAAGGCCTAAATAGTAACAAAACACATATTGCCAGCATTCGTTTTTATTTTTATTATTATTGTTTTTGTTATTGTTATTGGTTTTTGCTGCTTCGTGTTTTTGTAGGGTTTATGTCACACATAATAATGTTTCAAAATACATTATGCCTCTTTTGTTTTGTATTGTTTTGTTTTTTTTACACCCATTCTTGTTCTTCTTCATTCTTGTTGCTCCTTTTGTTATCCAACTTTGGAGGCCTTTAATGAAGATTTACAATAGATTGTATGTATATTATGTGTCTTATATGTATGTGGGTGGCAAGTATGTGCGTGTGAAAGTATAACAAAGAGTGAGAAAATTTGTTTTTGTTTTTTTTTTCTCTTTGTACATGTTCAAATAGATTTCTATTCTCTTGTTATTGCTGCTATTGTTGTTGGTTGTTATGTTCCATATTTGCTTAGATTTCATTATGAGTTTCCATCATAATCAGCAGAAAAAAAGCGGGAAGGGGTATCGGTATCTAAGAAATATCTTTTGTTTAAAATTTCCAACTCATTTGCTATTTTTATCACACATTCGAATAAATTTATTAAATTGGCTGAGAGAAATAGAAATTTTGCAATGGAAACGTAGATTAATGGAAAAGAAAACTATTTAAAATCTATTTTATCTCAGCATATATTGGCATATACTGGAGGATATAAAGAGTATCCGTAGTAATTTGACCGTCCGTTTTACAAAAGGGTATGAATCCAGGCCTTCTGCAAAAAAAAATAACCACCTGACAATTTGAAATCTCAAAAAAGGACTGGTATAACTGAAACGAAAGTATTTTCGAAGCTGCTCAATATGAGGTGAACATGAGAATATAAGCGGAAGGTGATTTTGGTTAAGGGTCGAGGACAAAAAATACCAAGCCTGGATTAACAGCAAACAATCACAGATTTTTACGTTACGCCAAAATCCTGAAGAAAATCCCGAAAACCCAAATCGATACAAAGCATATTATTCTCGACTTAAAGGTAGCATTTGATAGTCCGATATAGAATCGTATTTTTGTCTGAACTTGACATTACTGCAGGGCTGATAAGGCTGTACACTATAACCTTGTGCAGCACCGTTAAGGTAAGCAAGGAACTCTTCGAACATTTTGTTACCATGGGAAGTTTTAGACAAGTCAGCCCTTTGTCATGAGACCTTTTCAAGTTTTTCATGGACCCTGTTGTGCGGAAGTTTATCGCAATGATACTATTATCTATATTCAGTTGGGCGTACCAAACAAAATATTTCAGCGGCCTTTAGAACTACTGAACGAGTCTTCCCAGTAACTGAGAGCAAAACGAACCAAGGAAATTCAAATTATGGCTGATTACTATACTTTCAACGTTGTAAGCGAATTTATAAATCTTGTTTCCGCCGTTATCAACAAAACTAATGTCATTCTGGAGATCAAGAATATAAAGCTCTTGCCAGTAGGTGTTATAAGGGTTTAAACGGGCATTTGAGTAGCAGAGACCTGTTTTAGTGGATGTTGAAGTATGGGACGACTTTGTCTAAGTTGAATGGACAAACCTTGTCATCGATTGGTGTAAGCAACTGACAGAGACGCACGTTTAAAATATCCGACAAACAGCTTGTGAAGGCTCGATGGGATTGTATGGAACCAGGCGAAAAGATTATTTTTGATTTCTACTCGTTAACAGTTCGAAGTGTTATGTAAAAGCTCTCAGTAACTCGGAACGTTTGTAATGATTCGACAAAAACTTTCTGGACTTTGTTGGAAAGCCGAGTTACTAATATTTTAAGTGGTAATCCTTTGGTTAAGTGGTAATCCTTTAGTAACAGTTGAGTAGAAAATTGTAAAATATTAAGTTCTCAGGAAGCTCTGACCATAGAATGGTGGTTTAAAGGGGATATTGGGAAAAGGTTCTGGTGAATTTAAGTGAAACAAAAGAGGAGAACATATGGAGGCAAAACTATGGCTTAAGCAAAGATATACCTATTTAGTGGAACTTACCTTTACCCCTACCCAATATATAAATTAATGCTGTTGAGGAGAGCACTCTAAAGACTTTGAAGAATTTGGAAAAACATACGAATTGTATCGGGCCAATTTAAAAGCTGATATAAAACTAACAATAACAATAAAAACAATACGAATGAACATCTTTTCCTTGCCATGGATGCATGCAATGAATAAAATATTCTCAAAGGACTTGTTGAGCTATAAGGCGAATGTCTAAACGAATGAAACTGAAACGGAGAGAGAGGGCGTGTTGTTTCAAATGTTCATTTCATTTAAACAAACAAACCAAGTTAGATTTGTTAGAAAGAGCATAGATATGTCAGGGTATCTGACATAATTTGGGGAATGGATGAATAGGTGGGTGCAGAACTATAATAATGATGATGAAATGCTGCAGGCAATTTATTACGAAACAACAGTGTGATCAAAAAACTGTTGACGGGGATTTTGCTCTTTTTATTTAGAATGCAACACAATCCTGCATACATACATACATACGTACATTGAGTTGCTTAGGAAAGCAATAGAAAAACCCAATGAAAAGAAAAACCGGAAATACTGCAATGGCATGAGGGTTTAAACCAGAGTTGCAACCGAAGGGATTTACTTGATGCATGTTTGCTTGTTTGTCGAATGCGTTACTTACACACAATTTGTGCTGTGAATGCGTGTAAATGTTGCCTTCGTATTCAAGTATTGAAAACTTAATTTCGAAAAATATCTTTTCCCATACGATATCGAATGATAAAACGAATGAGTATACGAATGAACGAATGAATGAATGAATGTTGCACGTCATGCAACACTTGAATGCATGATGCATGCATTGAGAGTTTTGTGGCACGTGTGTTTGCTTTGTATTAGAGAGTCTTTCAAATCATTGAAACTTCCTTTTCGGTCTTTTGTTTTGCTTGTCAAAAAACAAAAAATAAAACGAAAAAAAGTTTGTTTGACAACAAGTTTTTGTGAGTTTGAAAAATTGTTACAAAATGCCATGAGAAAAAATACGATTTTCAAAAAAAAAAAAATCTTACACACATACATACATATATACGATGCAAGAGTGTTTAAGTGATTTAAGCAAAACTTTCCGAATGAACTTTTTTTGCTTCTCTTTTGCAAGAAAAGTTGCTGCAATTTTAAGAACATTATATTTTTATTTTAATGGTTATTATTATTATTGTTGTTGTTGTTGTTGCCATTACTATTAGTTTGAGTTCGAACCCTTGTAACAACTCTTTTATATTAAAGTTTTATTTTTAAAACTTCTATTTTGAACCAGAAAAAGACAAACATCAGTTGGGTTTTTCTTTTCGATAGATTTTCCTTTATATATACTCCCGATTTTATTTTAGATTTTATTTTTTGGTAAAAATAGAGAGTTAGAGAGAGTGAGAGAGAGAGAGGGAGAGACTTTTAAAAAGCCATTAAAAACTACAACATCATTGAATAGTTTTCAATTATTGGCCAAAAACTTGTCCCTTTTTACCGAAAAGCAACAATTTTAAGTTATTTTTCTATTCAATTCGTTATTTTCTTAGTTGGTGCTGGTGTGTTTAGAGGAGGAGAGAAATTTTTCTTTTTTTTTGCAAATATAATAACGTATCAATAGAAAGTTGCTCCATCCATTCGTTATGAAAAGTGGTTTTTGAAAGACATTGAAAAGTGATTAAAATGAAAAATATGTTGTCATGAAAAGAATTCGAAATTAATTTTAATAAAACAGCGTATGAAAGCAACAGTTAAGGAAGGTTTTCATTATTTTAAAGCATACGTTTTTTTTTTGAAGAGAACTCTTATTAAGAAAAAGAGAGCAAATATTGTACCGGCAACAGAATGGTAAGATCATATTGGCCACAAAATATGATCAGAAAGACTTACAGTAATGTGGAGTATAACAGGTCACTTAATATCTACTTCAAATATAATATCTACTTAAAGTCCACTTTGGAGCATATCTTTCGGGTAATTGTCAAAATGGTGTCCCTTAAGTGAAGGCATCTGCTGAGCAGATAATACACTGCAATGGAATATTACACTTTCATAAGCTTTAAAACGAATGTTTTTGACGGCATTATTTGGCAATATTAATATGGCTTATGAATGTGTGAAGATTTATATCACATGAGAAGATAGAGACTAATCGATGAAGCGCTTCATCAGTTCAGTGTACATTTCTTTGTATAGTGGTGTAGAGCTATGAGCTCAGAAGTATTATGTCGGTCTACATATAGTGACTAACTGAAAAAAAATGTTCTTTTAATTAAACTTTCAATGTATAGGGTCTTCAAACGGGGACTTCCGAACGTCGATAGATGATAACTGATTTTTTAAGTCGTGCGTGTATGTGAATATGTTGCAGACCATAGCGGTCATTGAAGCCAATATAACCCATGCCATCGGTGAAATTCAGTACGATTTATGCTTAGAAGTCATGGAAAATTAGATTTCGGAAGCATTTTACTTAGAAAAACCGTAGCTTGAATGATATTATTTTCGACACTTAATAGTATCAGTAGTTCTTCCGAATGAATAAAAATTTTAGGAATCTCTCACACACACTTTGTTTAATTCAAATTTAAAAATGGCTTAAACAAAAACCGTAAATAAGTTCAATCGTGGACAAATATGACTGAAGAGTGATAACATTTTCGTAGTGTATCGCTGTGATTGTAGCAAAACTCTTATACTGCTTTACTTGGTTCAGTGGTACATCTGGCGGTTATTTGATGACCGGACCATTATTGCATAGCCATTACATGAACCTTGAGAACTTTTTCTTTCAAGGTACTACTGCCTAGACCTAAAAACTAATACAGTGACTACCATATTATTGGGATGTAAGAAGAAGATTGTAGGACCACGCCCACTCCCACGCCCACGCCCTCGTCTGCTCAATATTTTGAACCAAATCTGAACAGTTCTGTATCTTAATACATAGAAAATTATTGTGTTAAATGGGCTCAAGAGGAAAAGGATGAGCTTCACTCAAAGTTATACTGTTGAATATAGATAAATGAAGATTACTTAATGTGTTATGTTATCTTTAGAAGATGTTTAGAATCTAGAAGACTTTCCTGGAATAAACTACTCTGTCTACTGTCTTCAGTAATAAGAAATTGTTGAGTAATTCGGTGCGTATTGAAATCAAACTGACAGTTGTCGTCTGATTCATTTAAACTCATGTTGTATTCAGGGAATGTAGTTAATCGAGGCCTTAAACGAGTTTTGGTTTATTTAAAATATACTAATCAACCCATCAAATATTCATTTAAATGTCTCTGATAATATTCAATAATAATTTGCAAATAATTGCTCTTCTTTCAACATTTCAAACCATTACCAGCAACACGTCATTCACATGTTTTCCATGCACTTTAATACTCATCTTATAACGACTTTCTGACACGCATTCTCTTGCACTCACCACCACTCACTTAAGAGAGGAATGTGTGTCAAGAATTAATAACAACTCTTTTCCAATACGTACATACTTATAAATAAAAAGAAGGAATTAAGTAAAGAGATATATAGAGAGGAAGAACAAGAGAAATGAGTAAAAATTATATTGAAATACTTACTCAAATGCAAAAAATAACGCACTTGTGCCCGTTATAAGGATACACGTTAAATAAAATACTCCCGTATGAGGAGCAGACATTAACAAGCCATCACAATAAAATTTATTACGTCCGGCAAACAGTTCCCATTTGCGTGTGACGCGTGTATTTGGTGCCATGTTACAGCAGAAGCAGCAGCAACAAAATAAATTCATTTAAGCCCGAAACGTAATGCTATACGAATAATGATGGCGACGACGTTGACGGTAATGGTGAATGGTGGCGTACAAAAAATATTATGGCAATTCGTTGTTGTCGTATTGATGTTGACGATAATAAAGTTGCAATAATCAGCAGCTGGAGGAATATGGGCGTCCGTCCGTACACAGGGAATTTAAGAGACACACACAGAAATAAAATTAAACGTTTAATATTATTATTGTTGTTGTTGTTGTTGTTGTAGTTACAGTTGTTGTCGTTCTGATATTTTTTATTTTCTTCTTCTTCTTATTCGTTATCGTTGAGCGATGTTAATGATGAAATTGTAGTGGGTGTGTTATTCTATTGCTCTTCTCTATTCTCATTTACGGCTTGTAGTGTGCGTGTATATCAGAGCCTGCATGTGTGTAGCCATCAATTGAGAGGCATGAGAAAGTGTATATGTATGTGGGTATTGGTAAGTGTTTTTTTCTCAAGCCACCACTTTCTTTCGCACAATTAAAAAACAAATGAATAATTTGCTGTTACTGTTGATAATGCGAACGTATGTGTGTGTGTGTGTGTATGTGTACTGTTGACTGACACTCTGGAAGATACTGGTGTTATGTTGTTGTGCTGTTATCGATGAATGATGAGAGATTTGTTCCTTTTTTTGTTTATTTGTTACTCACTCAGTTTGTACTCATACGCAAATATTAATAGCATACAGGCTTACATACACTTGCTGTTGTTTGAGGTTTAATCTCTTAATCTTTTTTCCTTGGTGTGTATGTATAGGGGTGTACGTTGTTTCCTGCCGTTTCAAATCGTTGCTCTTTGATACTCTGATACAGAGTGTGTGGTTGACGTCGTCGATGTTGCTGTTGCTGTTATTTCTCTTGTTATTGGTAATGTTTTCTGGTGTCTGTTAAGGCAAATTTCATCATCATTATTATCATCAACATCATCATAATCATCTTTCAGTTGTCCAGCAATGCAAAAAAGATGAGGACTGATGTTGGTTGGTTTGGTGAAATTCTGATATTGTTACTGTTGTTGTTGTTTTAATTCCCTTTTAACTGTCTGTCTAATTATAATTGTTGTTAACGAGGAGTTTGCCCAGAATTGTTGCAATTTTTTTTTCTTTTCAAATTATAAATTCAATTTGTGGGAGTATGAAACGGCAACTGCACTTAAAATCTGGTTGTTAATACAATTTAAAGAAAAAAAATCAAAATAAGCAAAGAAATTATAAAAAATAAATTAAATTTGTTGGCATTTTCTTTAGATGGAGATTAAAAACTTTTTCGCTGTGTTAGACACAAACTTTTATAGGAAAATAAATTTAGACTGAACAGTGGGAATGAATGCAATTTAAATGATAATAATTTTGTAACTTTTAAGCAACGTAACATTCGGATTTGTTGGACAATTGGAATACAGAAAGAGGATTAGGCCTTTTGGTTAATATAGTATTACGAAATCTAGATTTGAAATTTAATTGTTTTTAAGAGAAGAAAGTCATGAAGAGAGTGCCTTTATAAATAGATGATTACGACTGTTATGTTTTTAATACAATCAAAACTATCGCATATCAATAAAAGTATAGAGTTTTCCAGAGGAGAACTGAATGAGCAATGTTCTGTAACAGTACACTCAACCTTACCGAGTAATTTTTAATGAATCCAGCGTAAGATTCTTAAAAGGCACGGATCTATGACATTGCAAAGAGGAGAAGTTGACAATTATTTAATGTTTTCATGACAAACACATCTACCTCAGTCTTATTGTGTAAATTTAGTATCAGACGGCTTTTGAATTTCACAAACAAATCCGTTTTGCAGTGTAAAAACTACACAATCTATTTACCATTTTCTCATCTCCCACTGTGTATGTGTACGTGTAACGGGTTACGTTAAATCATGTTATATTAAGTAACTAAACCTACAATGCTCTTAATAGCAAATTTGGCTAATTTTTCTAAAATTTTTGATTGAATTTTGAATTTATGGGTGTAAAATAAATGAATGAATTGAAGTGAATGAAAAAAGTAATGAAAATATGAATTTAAATGCCAGTGTTATGCCCTGAGTACGTGTTAAGTGAACAGAGATTAAAAACAAAAGAAAAGAAGGAAAATGTAACGGTATTATAATATATTGTAATAATTCTTAATGTTCTCTTCAGTTGTATGCTTTCAATTCGGTTTCGTTTCGTTTCTTTTTTAATTTTGTTTTGCTTTTTTATTGCTCACAATTAAAATTTGTTGGTCGTTATTGCTTTTTTCTCGTGTTTTTTTTTTAATTTCTTATTTTCTGTTAAATTTCGTTATGTTTTTCCCGGGTTTTTTGTTTTTAAATATTAAAAGGAACATGAAATAAAATAGAGTAGAGGACGAAATTATAATATTTTTGTTGTTATAGTTGTTGTTGTTGTTATTGAAATTTTTCTAATGCTATCGTTGTATTGTTTCTTGTTGTTGTTGGTAATGCAGCAGCTGTTGTTTGTTGTTGTAATAAAAATTTAAATCTTTTTCTTTTATAATTTCGTAGTATTCGTTGAATTTATTGTTATTGCTATTACAGTTATTGTTACAGTTACAGTTACTGTTATTTTTATGTTTATTGTAATCGTTATTGTTATTATTTTGATGTCTCAGCAACAACATTATGGAAATTTTTGGAAATTTTCTCCTTTTTCTATCTCCCTCTATTTCGCTTTTTAATTTCGTTTTATTTTGATTTCTCATTTATTATTGTCAGTAATAAAACTGTTATTCATGACGTTGCTGCTATTGTTGCTATTTGCTATTAGCATTTGTATGTACTGTTGGCAACATTATTATTATTATTTTTAAATCTTTTTTCTTACTGTTTTCTTTTCTCTCTTCTCTAGGTTTTTCTTATTTGTCTTGTCTTTTGTTAAATATTGTAAAGATTTGTTTATTGGAAATACGTTCTTCATTTCTTTTTTTGTTTTTATTTTTGTTTTTTCTTCCTTCTGTTTTCGTTGTTTACAAGTAGAAAACCAAAAATTATTAAAGTTGTACAAGAGAAATCATGTAAAATCTTTTTTGTTTATTGTTTATTTACATTTGTTGATGGCATTACTGAGAGATACAGCGGGGGCGGGAGAAATACAGACAGGATAAGAAAAATCTGCAAAGAAAAAATAAAAGAAAAGAAAAAATGAAAGAAATTGTTGTCAATATTGAAATATTTTGTTAAATATTCAACAATAATGTGTAGATTGAAATATTTACAAATATTTTTTGTATGTTAAAGAGTAAAGAAGAAACTGTTTTTAGATATAAAAGAGTGGAGATAGAAATTTTCATTAAATTCGAACAATATAAAACAAATTGTATCATATTTCTTTTGTTATATAATTTTATACTGGGGTTTTTTCCTTGAAAAAAAAAAAACTGCTTTGAAGTTCTAAAATTTAAACTCTCTAAGGGTTAAACATTCGAATTTTGTCGTGTTAATCGCAAATGTTGTTTTCTTAACACCAAAAGTGCTTGTGATACGTATTTCGATTTGCATCTTGAATTTGAATCAAAATTCGAATTTATCTTCACATGCATTGGTCAGTTGCCGTTGATCGAGTTTAAATGATAAACACACATACATATGGACCTGGGTTTGTGCCTTAGGCAGCGTTGCTAGTTGCCAAGTTTTCCCTTTTTTCCAAGTTTTTTGAGATGCTAAAAAGTTTTCATTAAAGTTGTTACTTAACAAAACAAGTTTTTTCCGACAAAATTCAATTTTAAATTTTTTTCAATAAATTCAATACTAATAACACGAAATATTTACATTTTTAAATAAAATATTGTGTATTTTACTAGACCCGGGCAAGAGTAGCAAAGAAACACCAACAGAGGGTACCGGACTAAGGTGTTTCCTTTAGAAGTTTTTTTTCTACAAAAATAAAAAGTTTTTCAAAAAAAAATTACTGGTAACGCTGCTTTGGTGTTAAGAACCTCATCTGTTGAATTAATCCTATCGTACAATCTTCAATTGCTTAGTTGTAGCGTATGATTAATATGATATCACTCATACGCTTAGGTGTACATAAATACGAACAGTTCTTCACAATACGTTTAACTGTTGTTATGCATTGCCATCTTATTTGAAACAAACACACAAGCGCACACACACCCGCCAACACGAATATGTTCTTTTACTCATGAGTCGTCTCTAGGCAGTCACAATACACGTACGTATTCACATATAGTAGTACACGTGAGTGACATTGAGTATGGCTATATGTGTGCATGTATTAATTAAAAAGCTAAAAGCAATTGCAATAGTATCGTATCGTGCAGCAACAACACAAATTCTATATGAAATTTTTTAAAAGATTTTCTTAGATTTTTGCTTTTTTTTTCATTTAATGAAACTATATTTCGTAATAAAATTTTCTATTAAAATTCTTACTGTTGTTGTTTTATTTTTAATAAGAAAATATTGACTGATACGATAGTAGAGAGTATTTAAGAAAGAATTTTTAAAAAAATGTTTATTAATTAACATCGTACAAGCGATGAAGTATTTTACGAGACATGGTTTGCTTTACAAGGAATTTAATTTTATGGGGTTTTACTGAATTTGCATAATTTTCCTTTACACTCTTTACTTCAGTGATTTTAAAACTTTATACATGGCAGGAGATTTTATGGTGTTTAGAAATATTGATGTGGCTTCTATTCAAGCAGTACATTACGTTGGAATAAGAAAAATAAGAAATAAAAAACATTGTGATGCTTGAAGAAGCTGATAGAAAAATAATCAATTGCAACACTGGTTTTCATTCGGATTATTGAATTTTATAAGTTAAGTCCCTCTAATTATTAAATATCGAAAACGCTGACCTCGCAGAACGTTAATAACATCAATAACGAACATTGTAGGTAGTTCAGATAGAACTGTATGAGCAACAAAATTTTGCAACAACATCCAGCACAATAATGCATTACATTTTCACAAAGTGTGCAGTGACATGGTAACTATAGATGACAACCTTATCATTCAAAAGCCGCTACTTTTCTTAATGAAAATCAGCAAAAAAAAAAAAAAAAAAGTAAGATGGACAATGATCCTGCTAGAAACGTCCGTTCCGTCAAGAAACGTCTTTATTGAACGAAATTAGTCGTGTTATGTAATTTGTGAAATCGTTTCGTTGAAACCACATACTGTGCAGTTTAGTGAGAAGTTACTTATATGGCCATAGCGGTTTGAATTAATGTTACAGGGCATTTTCGGAATGTTCCATAGAAAATACAAGCCATCAACAAATTTTCTGCAACAAATGTAATTTATCGACAAAGTTTTCTATAGAAAATGCAAGTTATCAAACAAATTTTCTCTAGAAAATGTAAGTCATCGATAATTTTACTATAGAAAACGCCAGTTGTCGATAAATTTACAATAGAAAATGTCATTTATCGACAAACTTTCTATAGAAAATGCAAATTATCGACAAATTTCTTACAGTAAATGCAAGTCATGGATAAACTTTCTATAGAAGATTTGAGTCATAAAATTTTCTATAGAAATGCGGCATTGTAAGTACTCAGATGACTTTAATTGTTGCGTGAGTTTGTCTTTAAATGTATAGAAGTGTGAATTCCAGTACAAAATACGCTGTAATGAGTTGTAAGAAGGTCTAGTTGCTGAGAACTACAAGGAGTTAACAAATTCGTACAATCTGCTACAAAACTTTCAATAATAAATACACTTCAGATTAAAATCTAATAGCTTTCAAAACGTTAAATAGATAACCTGATTTTATGCTGATTATTTTGTTGCTAATGAAATTTGGGATTGAATTATTGGTAGCATGTAGTTTTAAAAGTGTTTAATGACATAGAGCTACTGATATACAATACTTCATTTAAAAATATTCTTTGAAGTGGTCCAAAAAGTATCCTGTACTTTTATTCAAATTTATTGCCTCTCAAAATGTTCAGATTTTTATAAAAAGAAATATTTTTATTGCACATCATCTCACAGTGAATGTGAGTGTTTTTGAATGTTTTCATTTGAATATCCAACAATGAAATAAAATTCAGGCGTTAGTGAGTGTGTGAGAGATCATAAACTTCTATATTCATAAACATCAGCATCAGCATCATTTGCCAGCCTTCTTGTATTATTATTACACTCAACTAAACACATACTGTAAGGAAATTATATTCATTCATTACACGACTCCACTCTAGGTTTCTGATTCTCTCCTCATATGCTCTGTACTATTACAATGAGTTGATTGCTGTAACTGTGCATTTAAATGTGTATGTGTATGTGTGTATATAAATTAATTTATTTTTTTGAATTTTATATGTATTATGCTCTTTAGAGATCGCATACACACATACACACAATACCAACAACAGTATGGTAATGACAATCATAACCAAATGTTGTTGTGTTTTGCGTTCAGAGATCTGTTACGAACATTTCTGGTTTCATTTCTGTTTTTTTTTGATTGTTTTGTTTTGTGCTCCTGCTTCTGGTTCTTTGTTTTTGGTTACTTGGCTTTTATTTTATACGACAACGACGACTGTATGCTCATTGCATGGTGGGTTGTTTGGTTGCATGGTTTGTTGTTTTATTTGTTCTACTTGCTGTTGTTGTTGTTGTTGTGTTGATAGTTGGCTATTTATTATTCAATGCCTGCACACTTTGTGGTTTTAATTGGCACTTGAATGGGTTTTAATGTAGTTAAATAGCTTGTTGTCATTTTAATGATATTTACTGACACTACAACAATAACAATAACAACAACACCAACAACAACAACAATTTATAACAATTATTACCATTATACATACATTATTATACAATGCAATAGGCAATAGCGGCGGTAACAAGCGAAAGCCAGCCAACTAACTACTGATATTGTCACATCTGTTTTGATATGGCAAACAGAGCCACAGGCACACAGACACAGACAGACAAACAGACAGGCAAACAAACAAGTATAATAACCAACAAATAATGTGTCATTTCATTTTGTAACTGATGTTCTCGCTCACTCACTCTCACTCTCTCTCTTTAAATTTTTTTGCATGTGTTAGTTTATTACTTCCCATTTAAACGCTCACACTCTGTTCGTAAACACACAACTCTTATATTATTTGCACACTCACTTTAAATGAGAGAAGAAACAATTGAACCATTTAACGACTTTGTTATTATTGTTGCTGTTAATGTTATTGTTTAGTATTGTTTATGAAATTTCATGTATATGTTGTGTGCGAATAAGTTAGTATTAGTGCGGGTGAGTTCGAGTGTGTATGCCTGCGCGTAATTGTATGTGATTTATTGAAATGTTGTAACTTTCGTAGTGCTCCCGTACACTCTTTCTCTCTTTCTCTCTCTCTCACTCACTCTCTCTCTGTCCTTTGCTTGCCTGTGTATTAGTGTTTTATGATTTTTCCCAAATATTTTAATGCAAATGTGTTAAGTTGTCGCAAATTAGTTTTAATTACTCATAATGTTTAAACAACAGACTGTTTTAAATGGATTTTTATGTTTCAATTTTATTTTATTTTATTTTATTTTATTTACATTCAGCACATGTAAACAATTGTGGCAATTAAACAAAAACAAAAAAATAAAATGTGCAAATAAGTGTGGTAAAATTAAAAAATTTTAAAATAGAAAATTAACTCTAAGAATAGAAATTACTAAAGGACAGTTGGGTAATTAAAAATATCAACTAATTTTAAATTTAGGCAGACTGATGGCTAATGTGCTACTATATTAAGTGTGAGTGTATGGTCTTCGATTCCTATCAGAAGTTTTGGTCTCTTATGCTACACCAGTACTTATCTCGTACTGGGACTTGGTGTAGGTATCCCACTGTATATCCACGGTAACAGGGATTTTAAAACAGGTTTCCTTACGGTCGGGTGTTACGTGAGACCAGACATATAGGCGGTGTAGCTAATTGTTTTCCTCAACTGAGCCAAAAAAAAAAAAATATTTTGTATAAAAGGGGCTAAATCACATAAAAAATTTACTTGTGGGGGAAATGTTCTTCTGTTACAAACAGATTGATTGAATAGACTAACGATCTGACGATCTATTGTACAATTTTGCCCTTTGTTATCTTCCCCGGGACGGCCCAGTTTTTTTTTAACAAAACTTTACCAGCAAGCAGTTGCAAGAAATCAACACCCTCTGTAAAATATTTTAGTTTGTTGTTGTATTGGCAGTAGAAGATAGTCAGGAGGTTTCTGGATTTCTTATTCGGAGGAGGAATAAACAACTTTAAATTTTTTTTGCTGTTTTTGAACCTGAGATTTTCCTGTGTGCTACAAAAATGTTCTTACTTTTGCAATTTAAAGTTCCATATACCGTCTCAACATTAGAAAACATCCGAGCCATTTAAACAAGCCGATTCATCACTGACTTGCTGATTCATAGAAACATTTTTTTGTGATTCAGAAACCTTTCAATGACGTTTAAAATTCCTAGTAATGATCACTTTCCAACTCTGACTCATAAATAAATACAAACAAGACATGCATACTCAAAAGTAGCAAAAAGCAAATATAAACACACACACATACAAAAACGTATAGAAATAATTGCC
>QOCX01000114.1:239830-292890 GCA_005959815.1 Sarcophaga bullata
AGAGAGAGAGAGAGAGAGAGAGAGAGAGAGAGAGAGAGAGAGAGAGGGAGAGAGAGAGAGAGAGAGAGTAAAATTATTGTTTTAAACATTACTTTCATAAAGCTTCTTGGAGTATATACCATAGTAATATTGATTGAGGAGAGTTAATTAATCAAATGTTATTGAAAACCTCAAAATATACCATGACAAATTGATAATGATTTGCTTTATTAAGCCCCTTGGATTATGCAATTAAATAGAAAATAAAGTTGTTTTTATTAAGAACCTTAGGGAATAAATTAAAATTATTAAGAAAAGTAACTTGAAGTTTATAAATGTCCTGAACAAAATGTCATGAATTTTAGAAACCTTATAGTATATAACAAAATATATGGAGAATGAAACTATGCAATCATATAAAACGTAGCCGTTATTCTTATTCATGTATAGGTGTTGATGCCTATATATAGAGCAATACTGATGTGATTATAGGAAAAGAAATAAATTTCCGCTGAAACCAGATCTTTATTTCATCCCTGGCATTGAAAACTAAATAAGAAATTATAACGGCTAACGGGTGTTTTTCAAAGGTTCCAAAACTGTTAAAGTTGCATCTGGCTTGCAAACTGCGAACGTATAGCTGCTAATTTGAAATCATCAACCCGGCAAAACGATTAACTTTTGTTTCCACATCTCTTGCACGCTTAAATTAAGCAATTAGAGACTAGTGTTGTGTTTCGCCTTGAGTATGGTATGAGATACAGACGTGTAAAAAATGATTAAACTTTGCTGAAATCCATTGCTCAGTCTGGGCTGAAAACCATTTGTTTTGGTTTTTACCAAGACTTTTTGGTGGGAATTTTTTAAGCACGGGGAAGTTGCTTTGCTGAACTAGTATTTTTAGCTGAACGATTAATTTTCTTACTTTAGCAGATTCAGAATGATATGAAGTAGCCGTAGTCTAGTGAGGAGGCGATTGTTCAAACCCATGGTCAGACATCTTCAACAAAACGAAATATGAGAAACAAATTTCTTCGGGGACTGCCTACCAGCAGAGTTCTGGCCAAATTAAAAAAATAAAATTGCCATTACAAGTTTCTCCAAATTCTGTCGTTCGGAGTCGACTTTAAAGTCCGAGTCGACTTTAAAGCCCCGCCACTCATGTAGAAAATTAGAACACACAACACAAGTGATGTGAGAAGCTACATCGTAAACTTGACTAGGGTTGGAATGACTAACTATGTGAGTTATATTAGGGGGAGTTATTTTGCTGAACTAGATTGTCATCTACCAAAGCCTAGACAGAATGTCTTCTGTGAAAATGTATTGCGTTGCTATATTGGCAGCCGAGGTAGAGAACTTTGCTAAACGCGGGCTACTTCCACAAGAACCTGCTTCTTCTAACTACCTAAGATGTTCTTTGAAAAGTAAAAGGTTAGAATGCTTCATGATGAAAAGTTTTACTAGAGTTTCGGTGATAGACCACACCGTACCTAAAATAGAATTAATTAAACAGCCCTTACGTTGTAATATATTTCCTTTAAGAACACTTTAAGTACTACTTAATATTGTAATAATAATATTCCTTCAAATTTTATTTAAATATACTTGATTTCAAATACGCTTTAGATTCTCTTTACTATGTTATGCTGGCAAAAGTTAAACGTAATAAACTACTAAGCTAAATAAGTTTTAATAACTTCATTAAAGTATTTTATTGGATACATCAGCAACAGTATCAGTATCCTCCTCATCATCATCATCATCATCTGATGACCATCAGTCTCATATAAAATGTGTTCTCATAATAATTTTATTTTCTCATTCGACAATTCAATTAGTGGCATTTAAGGTCCAAACTAAACTTCTGGCTAAAAGTTAAAACTGGTAATAAAATATTTCCGTGGTTTGGGCTACTCACTGAAGCAATTCTGATAAAACCAAAAAAATGAAATGAAAATAAAAAACTTGTTGAACTGCTTACCAGAGAGAGAGAGAGAGAGAGAGAGAGAGACATGGATGGATGTTGATGATATGGTTTTGGTAAAAGCAATATAATCATGAGAGTGATGTGGTCAACAGAAGCCAAAATACTCGTAATTTTTGTTAAAATAATATTTTCAAAAAAAAAAAAAAAAAAAATAAAAAGGAAAAGAAAGAAAAATAAACTCATTCTTCTATGCTCTTCCAATAAAATCTGTCTGCAAAGTTATTTCCTCTTTTTTTTTTGTTCAAACTCTTGCTCCTCTTTGGCACATTTCATCGCAGACATTAAAAAAAAACAAAGAAAAGAAATTGAAAAAGAAAAACCGCTTCGTTATCGTTTTGTTAGCTTGTGAGCACACATTGTAGGCTGCTTTGTTTAACAGATTTTATGGCATACTTTAAGGATTATCACACCAACAACGGCAGCAACATTATTTAATACTAATTTTTTTTATTTTATTCCCATTTTTTGTTTTCTTTTTATTTTTCTTTCATTTATTTTCATTTTCTGTTTATAAAGTCAAAATAAACTTTTTACTTGAGGGCTGTGTCGTATTACAATCTTTAATAGGTTTTTTTTTGTCTTTTTGTTTTTTTATGGCCGCCATAACTTAGACAAACACATACTATCAACATAATATTCGATCCTTAAGAGATTTTTTAGCAAAGCTCCAGAGACGATTTATCTTGTAGTTATAATAGCATTAATAAATCGGTGGTATTTGTGTCTATTAAAATGAAAAAGTTCAATACATATTTGAAAGAAATTTAAGAAAGAAAAAAAAAACTTGTGCAAAAGTTAGATATTTTGTTTTAAAGAATAATTTGCTATGTGTTCTTTAAAATCTACTTTAAGG
Organism: Sarcophaga bullata; assembly: GCA_005959815.1. Classification (NCBI taxonomy): domain Eukaryota; kingdom Metazoa; phylum Arthropoda; class Insecta; order Diptera; family Sarcophagidae; genus Sarcophaga; species Sarcophaga bullata. The sequence goes on from QOCX01000114.1 coordinate 242,653, forward strand.
CTATTAATAAAGTAAACTTTTTGTGGCATATTTTAAGAGTGTAAATGAATTAATATTTACGTGTTTAATTTTATCTTGTATTGTACATTTTTATTGCATATTTTAGGGGGTGGTTTGAAATTGAATTATATTGCAAAATCGATATAATTTAGGCAAAAATAATAAGAATTTGCGTAATTTCATAATATTTTCTTACTTCCTTTAAAGCTAAAGATAAAAATGGTTTTAGAATATTACCTTGTCATTAAGTGAAGGAAAAAACTAGAGGCAACATAAAAAATTAAACTTTTTGCTAGTCAAAAGTTTGCAATGAAATTTAATAAAGGGTAGACCGACACCGCTGAAAAATATGAAGAAGCTTTGACCTGTGAAATGTGGCAAACTCAGATGTTGCTGCCAATAACACAATTTCTGGGAGTTTAAATGAACTATTCGATGTCTGGGCTATCTTCAGGGACGGGTTCCGAAATGGAAAAATGTCCAGAAGAAACTGTTCTTCTTCGGTAAAGAAGAATGTCAGTAAATCGTATGGTCCTTATGCGGACTGTAATGTTTTTCCGGCTTATATTATTTGGGTTGCTAAGACCGCTGAACTAATTAGGAAACATAAGCAACAATATATATAAACAATCAGACTGCACTGAAGGCTTTAAGGTCTGAGAGGCTTTTAGGGTCTGAGAGTTTTACGCGTCCTAATGTCGGATTATCCAAATGGATTATTCTGGGCAATTGGAGATTCTTACTGAAGAAATCACAGGTATACTGGCAAAATCAGGATAAGGTTTAGGGGTAATAACATAAGGTTTCTTCTTTCGAAAGGTTCAATTGTACACAGGAATGAGGATTAGACTTATGAGCCGAAGTTCAAAAGCACAGGTTGTAGCAGTTAATTGAGAGAGGGAGAGAGAGAGAGCATTTTAGGAGCCTTAATGAGGTATGACCGGTCATCTAGGGTCAATAGATAGAAGAATTAGTGGCTTTGGTTTGGTTTTTGCAGATTTAATTTAAAGTAAACTCCGGAATTTACTTTCTTGAGTGCATAATCTTACGTTGTTAATGGAAATTTGCAAAAATGAGAGAGTAGACAACACAGTCCTGTTTAACTACTACACTGGTAGCGAATGGTGGTCTTTCCTTGTAGTCTGCTCTACACTTGTCATTTGAACAAAATTTTCGAATAATAAAATCCAGAGTACTGGTCTGGATAATATACCGAAAGCCCATAGGATGTTATTGTATTCGATGTACTACTTGATGATAGAACTGTAAAGTAAAACTAACCTTAAACAAAGTTAACGTATGTATGTTCTACTTACTAGACTGGCAGGGCGCTCAACTATTGATAAATAAATAATTAATGTCTGGACAGAATAAAGGATTCTTTATTTTCATTATTTTTAAAAGATGTTTATGACTTCAATGTTTCTAAATCCATAATTTGTAATTTTTTTTTGTTACAATTAAGGCTTTTACGCTTTTGTATTTAAAATGAAACTCTTTTGTCTTTATCTTTTTATTTCAAGTTTCCGTGAGTGTTTGATACTTAGCAACAGCGACACCTTTATACAGCTCCACTTTGAACTTTAGCGCCATTTCGAAAAGGCAACGAAACAACATATTTCAAGATAAAATAGTTCTGTGCTGTTCTTTTCCTTTTCGTATTTATTTTTTATTTTTTTATTTATAAATTCACATGCTTGTATACTTAAAAAACTTTATTTAATGAAAACTTAACAAACAGAGCCTTTATTCATACTCAAGATTAAAACGTTGATGAGTACACTTTAGGCTGTATGGCCATACGCCTTTAATGGGCATTAAAAATATTTGCAGACGGCTTCAAGCGATAAAACAGAGAACTTCTGTTGAACAGCAATTGACCGAAAACTATTTTCTTTGAATAGATAAACAAGAAACTATTATTAAATAATTTCTTTTAAGAGACTATTTAAAAGCTATTTATAAAGATAAAGTATAAAGTAGTATGCCTTGGAGAGAGAGAGATTATATTTAATAAAGGAAATTAAGCAAAAACAGGTAATTTATGTATATCGTCTGTCCTCTACCGGTTTAAATATATACAATCGGTTATATTGAATCTGCCAATGCTTATGTCATTCTCTTCTGCCACAAAATTCAGTACATTTCCTCCATTGAACGTAATGAATCGATTTATGCTTGAGCAACTTTGGAATTTATTGGGCCAACGAGAAACTGCATGATGATGTCAATTTTAGCAAAAAAAAAATCTTTTCGGCTCTTGAAGCTCATTTTAATTTTGGTGGGTACGCTAATAAGCAAAATTGGGGGCTCAGAAAACCCACACGTGATCTTACAGAAGCCAATGCAGCCATTATAAGTGACTGTTTGGTGCGGCTTATGGCTTATTTATTTGAAAATGAGGACGGCGCAACCATTACAGTCAAGGGACACATCTATCGCTCCACGATAACTGCCTGCTCTTCGTGGTATTCATATGAACGGCATCAGCACATGCTACAATCGATTCACTGCTTCAAACATTTGATGGCCATTTAATTAGTCAAAATTGTGATGTCAATTGGCCACTAAGAAGCTGCATTTTGAAACCGTAGGACTATTTTCTGTGAAGCGCCATCAGTAAAGAGTATTGTTAAGTCAACAAATAAGAGATACATGAAGAACCTTCGTGATGCCATTGACGAAATAGGACCCCATAAACTAGAAAAATTGATGCGATCGGATGAGGCACTGTGAGGCAAGGCACAACAGCCAAATGAATGAAATAATATTTAATTTCTAGTGCCAGTACAAATGTACTTCACAACAAAGAAATAAATTTGACAAAATTTCAAACCATTTTAGTTTTATTGTATTTTTAAATTTAAACTTTTAAATGACCCACCCTATATATTGAGGTTATTTATATGTTGGACACAATATAAACATTGCAGGGCATGTAGTGAAGGTATCGAAATGATGGAACACGTTTCATGTATTTGCGCAACAATCATAAGCTTGAGATTCCAATATATTGGGGATGAAATTTCACCAGACATTGCTCGCCTACGGACAAGTAGAGGACATTTGTACAAGAAAGCGATTTCCAATAGAAACTATGATATCTACCCATCATGGTAATGATAAATGCACAACAAGTCTAATTGATGGTATGCCGATAGACATGAGACCCTTGGTTGGTTTCAGATATACCTGCCTACGTATCTACATTACTTGAATTTCCATCATGCGAAACTAAAAATGACTGGGTCTAGAGTATTAAATTGTCGATCAAACCTTAAAAGTTTTCGTTAGAAACAGTATTTTCATTTACACTCTCTTATCATATGCCATATATTCACTGATTTTACCTCCTTCTAGTGTATTTAAACTATTTGAAAAGTGTTTAAAAGACGCTTTTTAAGAGTATCATATTCAAATTAAAAAAAAATCGGTTGAAGTGTTCAGCTGAGATAATTTTCTTCAAATGCTTATAAAAAAAAAAAACATCGAGGACGGGAGCACATTAAATATTCTCTTTTTTTAATGCTTAAAGATTTTATTTTCGTAATAAACGAGCCAAAGTTGAAGTGATACGAACATCACTTACAAGACGTTGATGTTGACATTGTCATTGTGAAGCACATCACACAGCCCAACGTTTTCCACACCAGCAACCAACCCCTTCAGAAATATTATGATTTAAGCATGTGTTAGAACAGTTAGAGGGAGAGTCCTGGTACCACCCTAAACACGTGCAAACAAGGATGTCTAATGACATAAACGTACACAAGATGTATCAGACATTTAGACAAATATTGTACATGTGTGTCTATGTGTCTGTGTATTTACACTGATAATAGCCCACATTCTAAGCTGTGACACTCTACTCTACTTTACTTGCAATGAGTTTTTAAAAGCTAGTCTTATCATATGTGTCTTATCAGTGTGTGTATGTGTGTATATGTGAGTGTAAAGATAATAAATATAGAGAAGCGTTTCTTTGCCTCTCTTTATCTGTTTCCTTGGCTTGTTGAAAATTGTCATATTCGTTGTTCATGGTTATAAACGCGGCAGTTTGTGGTATTTTGTGTGTGTACCTTTTGACAATGCCATGTCGCAGCAACCGCAACTACAAACAAAGATTTATTATTTGATTTTCGTAATGCTCTTTCGACAAAACACAGAGAAAAAAAAATCACTTATTTTTCTGCTCTCCACCACAAATAAGGTTTGTGAGCCAAAATATTGTGAAAAAATTAAATCAGATTTTCAATTTTTTGGCTGGCAAGTGAACTTTGCGAATATGCGTAGGTTTAAAAAAAAAGAGAAAAAGGTAAATCAGTGTAGATATCAACAAACAAACAAACAAACAAACAAACTATAGGTACAAGGCTAACAACATAAACTTAATAAAATTGCAAGAATTTTGTTTTAATTTTAAAAACACATTCATTCTTATTTATGGCTTGCTGACCTTTTGCTTAACTTTTCGAATTTTCTTTTAAGCATTTTAAATCATGTGCGGAAATAAAGAAATTTTTTAAACAGGGCGTATGTATAATATTTCAACACAATAAATTTTTATACGTAATATTGCTCATACGTACAGTAGGTCGGTAATTTATTATTGTTTCATAAACAAAAGGACCGAATAGGAAAGAAATATCGATGATATTCAAAAGATTTTAAAGACACGAGATATGATATACGAGGGCTGGTACTTATATATTCAGAAAACTTTTGAGAGTAAAAAAAAATCTATTTTTAAGATTTTTTTGAAAGTTTACATGACCAATACTTGTTCAAATTACATTCGAGGCTGAGGTTTAGACAAATGTATAGAATAGTGCTGACCAGTGTCAGAGTAGTTGTGCTACTACAAGCTATTATATAGCCAATGAAAATTTATCTTTAAAACATTTTGTACCAGATATCTACATTTCTTTGTTACGGTCAAGAGGTGAATAAACTAGAAAATCTCAATTAAAGTCAATTAAAAGGACACCATAAAATTTGGTCAGATTAAGATAAAAACTAAACAAAAAGTCGGAACAAGAGATCATTTTTAAAATTTGAACAGATTTTATACGGCAATTTGCTTGTGATTAATCTAAGTTAGACGAGTAATCTTAAAGGTAGAATAGGAACAGTCATTATGTCAAGTTTTACTATCTGCTCTTTGGTAAAGTAAAAATCATGTCGTTTTTTATATGCAGCTATTACAAACGAAAGAACCGACATCTGAATAGTATTTTATATACCAAAACGTGTAGTTTAACTACGAATTATTCTGTAAAGTCTTGTGCATTTCATGGACCAATCATTCATAATTATATGAACTTGAACTTAGGCCTATTATTTCAACATATTTTTGTTCCTCTCTACTCTAAAAACGTTCGCACAGGTTCTTGGCATTTGTAATTTAAGTAACCGGCGATCTATTTCCTCTCCTTTGAATCGCAGCGCGAGTAGGCGCCAATCCGATGGACATGGTCGACAACGTTGCTCGAAACAAATTTCATGTCAACACCAAAGCTATAGTCGTCGGATGCAACCTGGAATTCCAACACTACTTGGCGACAACATATGCCTAGTTTTGCTCTCATTTACTACCGGATCTTACTTGGCAGATTTATCTTCTATACCGGACTGAAGTGAAAAAATGATCCTGAACAGGATGATCATATATGAACGATTTAATTGATAGAGATTCTTTTTCATTTTTTAATCTTCTAGATAAATATTTGGATACGTTTTATATGATTACTTGAGTAAACTGCAGATAAATTTGAACTGTTTTATTTATTTAAAAATGTTCAACAACCAAAGAGGTCAACGGAATCGTATTATTTAAAACCTACTCACACATATACGTCACCTTAACTTTAAAGCTGTTTAAAGATATACTCTAACCATTGAATTATTTTATCAATTTGTTTCCAATTCATCGATTTTAATGCAAAATTTATATATAGCGCCACACTGATTAGTCATTTATTTCTAAATTTTTATTGATTAAAGTATTTCTATTACTTACACTTACATCACCACCCCCCCTATGTCTTTCTCTTACCAGCTACACAAATTCAAAGCGCAGCAATTCCAATTCATTTGATTTCAGCCATTAAGTTCAACCCTCATTTTCTTTAATTTTTTTTTTATTTTTTGGTTTGATTTTTTTGTTTTATTTTCTTATCAATTGTTTCATCGCTTTCTATGGTGAATCATCATCATTTCGCATAGAAAATGAAAATTATTGCATACTTTGCAAAAGTAAATCGTAGAGAAAGTTTTCCTTTTTTGTTTCCTGCTTTCTTTTTTTTTGTTTTTATTAACAACAGTTTTCTATTCTTTTATTTTTATTACAACAACAACAATAAAGAAAAAAAACGAAATATCCGGAAACAATAGGAAAACGGAAAGGATACAAACCGTTAAGCAGGGGTTTATGGCGATATGAATACGTAAATAAATGCACACATACTCTCCACACTGTTGTAAGCTTAGCTTACAGCTGCTTATAGAAGAGAGAGAGAGAGAGAGAGTACTACTTATATATGTGTACACTGTATATATATGTGTGTATAATCCGTTCAATTTTATGCGTTTTCACATGCACTTAAAGAAATTATTTTCGTTCTCTTAGATACTTTCCACATTTAAATGAAATATTTATTAAAAAATTTCTTTGAAAAAGCTTCTCTCCTTGTTTTTCTCTCTATCTCCCTATCATTTAACTCCTTGCATATGATGTATACGTATATGTATGTACATATTGTATGATTGTTGCAACATAATATTGTGCTTGCTTGTAGCAAAAGCAACACTTATTTTATTACTTTAAATGGCTGGCAGGCAAACAACCTGTAGAAAGTTTTTTTGAGGCAGATTTGAAAAGATTTCTCAACAACTTTCATAATGAAACTGAACGAAACAATTTAAATTATACCTGAGCTGTTCGTTCATCACAAGCCATGAATGCTTGTTTGAATACTTTGAGTGCGAATGCAAATGCAAATGCTAATGAAACTGAAACTCAACCCGATGTGTTTCTCTCTTGAGGCGCTTGATGGGAAACTTTCTTGCATTTATGCAGAGTATTTTGAAGAAACTTGAGTTTTGTTAAAGTAAACTTAACTGGTAATTACTGCACTAGACAATTAAAATATGGTTTTAGATTTTGTTTTAATTTTTTGATTTAAAGAATAACGAAAAAAGGCTTAAAATATTTACAAAAGAAATCTTTTCATAAACTTGTGCTTGGTCTTTTGGATAAAAAGATAATTTGGATGATATCGGATGGGCCATCTATCGGTTTAAATCGAAACAATCTATTTTTTCGAATTTGACAATACTTATGTCATTCTATTCTGTCAAAAAATCCAGTACATTATCTCCCCTGAACGTAATAAATCGATTTACGCAGAATTACCGTAAATGGGGCTAAGAAAACCCATACGTAGAAGCCAATGTAACCATTACAAGTGACTGGTGCATATTTCTTTAAAAATGAGGACATTGCAACCATTACAGTTAAAGGAGACACTTATCGAATCCATGATAACTGATTTTTTGTACCCTCTCTTCATAGTGGAGCACTTTGCCACAGATCTCATGCCATAATCGATTTATAGCGTCAAACATTTTGACGGAATGTGGCAGAAAAGAAGTTGCGATTTGACACCTTTGGACTATTTTCTGTGGCGCGCTGTTAAAGGCCAGCATTAGTAATGCCTTTGCTGAAATTGGTATCGTTTAATGGTGAATGCATAACAACTTTACTCCATGCTGTTGGGGTACCGACAGACAGCATTTGTTGGTATAATACATACCTGCCTACGTATCTATATTCTTTAGGTTTTTTCTTGACTCTGGCATGACTTGATCTAGAGCTTTAAATTGTCAATTAAACTTTTAAGCTGCGGCAGACTTATAAATGAAATAATAATCGATTTCTAACCGCCACAATTGTACTTCACAACAAAAAACTAAATTTGGCAAACCGTTTTTATTTTATTACATTTTTAAATTTATACTTTTAAATGGCCCACCCTTTACTTCAAGAGTAAGTTCTTTGTATAGGTATATGACATATTTTATTGTCCCATATTGTTCATATAATGCTTTGTATGACTCACAGTGCGTATACTTCAAATAAATCATACGCCCCCTATTGTTTTTTATTGCCACAGAGAAGATATGACTTCGAATTATAAATTTAAAATTAAATGGCCGAATGAAAAATAATTTCTAAATCAAAGAATAAAATTGACCTTAAACTTCAACAGATACAAGTCATTAAACACAAATACTTGACATATTTTCTTTAAGTGTATTGTTTTGTGCCATAAATATCGCTACAGAGAAGCCGTTTTCACTGCTGTTTTCCCAAATTTTTCTTGTTGTATTTTTTTTTGGCTTTTTGCTGTTGTTGTAGTGCTTGATAACAGTTTTAAATATTCTTTTTTATATTATTTTTATAGAGAGGAAAAAAATATATAAACTTGGGTAGTTATTAAGGGGTCATTGAACAATTTGATTGTTTTTCGTAGGATATTTGCTTTTTTTTGTTTTCATAACGGCTGTAAAAATGCATTTTTCCTACTCTTACTCTTATATAGAGAGGATTATAATTGTTTTTGGCATAATTTCCTTGTGGATTTGTTTTCTCTGCTGTATTATATTGTACTGTATAATGATTTAAAATTATAAACGATAAAATTTTATTTTATTTTTACAATTTTTTTTTACTGAAATATTGATTACAACTGCAGTGGCAAATTTTTGAACTTCTTTTATTTTTCTATTTTCATTGCAATGGCAAATAGTCAGCAGTATTTGTTTTATTTTATTTTCTTTTCAAATTTTTCATATTTTTATAACTTTTTGACTTCCAAGTTTTAATTTTTTCTTTTGTTTTTCTTCCTATTTTTTTTACAATCAAAACAACAACAACAATAACAAAAAGTTAAAAAAAGTAAAGAAAACTTATTGCATATTTGTTTGATTATATGTTGCAAGTCAAATCAAGTCAGCCGGTCAGCAGCACAGACTGGGTCAAGACAGCACATCAGCTGTAAGAAAAATCCAACAAGTTTTCTTTGGTTTTTAATGCATATTGTTTGCATACTTTAAGGATTGTTTTGATGCATAGATTTTATAGCACACTTTATGGTTTAACGCCTGAAACACCATAACAAATTGAATTTTTTTTCTATTTTTCTCTTTTTGTTAAAAACAAAAAACAATATTTGAGAAATCTAAAAGAAAATAAAAATATTTCTTTTTCCTAAGAAAAACCAGCATTTTATTTACTTGATTGCCTCTTGCAAACATACAAATTAAATTTTTTATCATTTTTGTTACAAAAAATAAATTCTCTCTAATTGGCAATTTTATTTGTTAAATAAAAAATAAATAAAAATTAAAATAAATAAATCATATTATTTGTATATTTCTTACAATTTATGTAAATTTCATACAAATATTATACAAAATAAATAGCATATCATAAGGATGTTTCATAATAAAACCAAATTTTTAAGCATACCTTTGGGCTTTTTGGGTTCATAAGTAAACATTTTTGCTTATTTTACTATTAAATATTTATAAAATGAAACGAAACCAAAAAAATTTAATTTTATTTCTTAAAAATTAAAATGTTAATTGCAAACAATTTCAAATTTTGTAACCTTAAAGTCTTTGAAAACCTCAAATCCTTTAGTTTTTACTTCCTGTGCGGTTTGGAATACTTTTTACTTCTTTGTTTCTTTTTGGGAAAAGTAATTTTAATTGCACCACAAAATGTCAATATAAATTCGAAAGATTTATTGATCTCTCTTGTTATACAGGGGAATACATTTTGAGGTTTTAAATTAATATTCAAGAAATCATAACAGAAACAATTGTAATTATGATGAGACTTTTATTTCATTATAATGCTCTTAGTTTATTAGAACATATATGATTTAGCTTTCGATTACTTCCTCATAGACAGCTATAAGTTAGCGAATATAAGTTCTCACATGCTCCAACGTTAGCAGATTATCCGCGTAAAAACTGTCTTTGACGTGGTCGCACAGAAAAGTGTAACGATGATCTAGACGTGGTCGAAATGTGAAACTACTTTATATGGTAAGTTTTCAGGCAATAGAAGTAAAATCGATTCATAATCTTTAATTGCAGACTTAAAAAGTCAGTTAACATATAGCCAAACATGGACGAAAATGGTATTGTTTTCATTTTAGACCTACAGAACATAAAATTGTCCTAAGCGGCAGCGGTTTTCCACAATTCCTTTTGGGTTCTCCAAGCCCCACTTATGGACCACAGAAAAAGAAATGAACTTCATCGTTGAAGAACAATTTTTTTTAAAAGCAACCAATTGACATAGACGACACTTTCAAACCATACATACATAATTGGTCATTACAACTATTCAGTTGGGATGACGACCTAGTTTCCTATACCACTTATGTTCTGTGTGTTAATTTTACACATGAGTGGCGGCGGACTTACAGTTTAAAGCCGACTCTAAACAACAGATTTTTGAAAAACTTTTCATGGCAATTTTAAATCACTCACAAAGATTTTTCAGAAAACTTCTGAGAGTAAGTCGTTGAAGTCGCTTGGGTTCTCCAAATCCCTCATATGGGCCACAGAAAAAAAAATAAGAAAAAATTGTTGGAACGTAGCCAATTAGCATAGACAATGCTTTGAGAATGGGCAGCTGGCTCGATTTGCTACCAGAATTGAACTTTACATGCCATAAAGACCCGAAAAATTAGAACAAGAATTAACTGAGAATGTCATAGCTTCGTCAAATTAAGATTAATTACTACACATTAACGAACGTAAACGTAAAGCGTAATATAAGACGATGCATTGGCCTGACTACGACTGTAGTTTCAAATTTCTCGCATTTTAAAAAGGCTTTTAGCCTCATATTTCAAATAAACGCAATATTTATGTCTTCATTCTAAACAATTTTGAAATTATTTCATAAATGATTATGATTTCTTGTTCTCATTTATTTCACATTTCCGCACGTTCCTATTTCAAAACACTTACTCGTGCTGCTATTGTGTGTTTTGTGCAATTGTTAAGCGCATTCAATATTTATTCCGATCAATTGAACATAAAATTTCTATTTATTTGCACGAGTCAGTCAAAATGCAATTCCAGTATTTCATTCACATTTACACGCTGTTCCTCTTCACTTAAGAAGAAAATGGAAAGAAAATAAGAATCGCAAGCAACAATACGATTTGTAAACTTTAGCTCCTGCAGTAAGATTCAAAAAGTCAAACTCATCCTTCAGTTTAAGCGAAATAAATTTTATTGCTTCTGATGATGATGTTGATGACAATGGGGATGGGGATGGTGATGGTGATGGTGATGGGAATACACTGCCACCCCATTCTAATGCAATGGGTTATGGAGGAGTTGACAGAATGTAATTGTGGTGTGAAATGCTCATGACAATTGTTGTAAAAGAAAATTGCATTTTCATGTTTTATTTCGTATCATCATCAATTGCTTTGGGGTTTTATGCTCTCATTTTTATTCTTTTATTCTCTTATTTTTTCTTTTTCGTTTTTTATTCTCTGTTTGTAGTGTTGCGTACATTTTTTATGATTTGAAAACTACCATCTATTGCATACGAAATGAACTAGGAAAGTCATGGAGTGAATTGTAGAACAGTGGAACAGGAAAATAAATACAGAAGTCGCGCTCCTTTCCACCATTCTCTATATGGCGCGAAGGCAAATATACTGCTAGTCTTGTTGCAGCTGCCTTAGAAGTATTTGAGGGAAAGTTCTACACAAGATCTTTAGTTCAGTTGGAATTTCCGCACAGGAACCCACTATCAGCGCTTATCGTGTTCAATGTTTTGAACGTTGTTCAGAGCACTACTCACAGGAGGCTATGGCTGTCAATCATATCATTCGAATGAAAATTCCACTGCTCGGCGTAGGGACTACCACGATTGCATTGATATCACCAGTTCTTGGAAATACTGCCAACGATTAGTGCAAGTATGAATCGTATGTCAAATATATGGTTAAGGCGCCTGAAAGCAGATACTAAGGCATGCCAACATATGACAACCAAAAGCTCTAAAACGTCTGAATATTCTCAAGTAATTGCAGCAAGAAGGCCGAAAAGATGTCAACAATGGAGCATGGCATGTCCTCAATGGCTCAACAGTTTCATAGTTGGTAGAAACTTTAAGGCAATAAAAAAATGGCGAAAGAAAGTTTCGATTGTGATGATATTGATAATCTAGAGCATGCTGAACGGATGTGGAGTGATTAAGACAAAGAAATATGTATCGTAATTCCTAAAACTAACAAACGTACGTCTAAATGAAATAGGTGTGAAAACGAAACAACCTGCATAAAAAGGTATCTAAACTAAGTACACCTACTGAAGGTATTTTGAATAATACTTGGAGAAGGGAAACCAACATGTCCGGACACAGTAAGCAAGACAACAAAAATATTTCTAGGATATCGAAACAAATCATGTGAAAGTAAATTCAATGTCAAGGTTGGGCACAGCTGGTAAGCAGTTAGTAACAGTTACGGACTCCCTGTTAAGCTCGAGACGCAATTTATCAGCATGGCGTTGTCTTAATGGAACACTTGAATGGATTCAATTTTGAAAAGTTTGCTGAGAACACACGGAACTAAGTTCTTATCTTTAAAATCTTATTTGAACCCTTATTTCCACATATTTTACTAAACGTTCCACAGTATGCTACATTTGATTTGACATTTACATATAAATGAAAGTCTCAAATACACACTCACACACACAATCTCTTACGTTCACTAGAGTAAGTGACGTGAACACAATGAAATCAAATACAAATATTATTACGACACTTTAATAATGTGGATAATGATGATAAAAATGACAAAAGATGAGATAAAAAAAAAACTGACAATGAAATGTGTTGATTATGAGAGCGATAGAGATGATGTTAATGATGAGAGAAAATTTGTTGTCACAACCTTACCCATTCAATTACATCGGCAATAAATATGCATGTGGTTGATTAGAGAGTTAAGTAAAGTTTCTTAAGTTTTTTTGATTTTTGAGGAGATATAATCTGCAGTTTATAAAGTTAGAAACCGGGGTTCAATACAATAGAAAAATGAGAAATAGAAAATACTTGTCACTTTATTTATAGAGACAAAGGGAGAGAGAGAGAGATTTTTGTTTTCAGTTTTAAGACAACAAGTGTTGATTATTATTTATTGTTGTTGTTTTATTTAAAAGCATAATATTGTTGTTGTTGTTGTTTTCAAAAGCCTTGTCTTTTTCTTTTTGTTCGTTATGTTTTTTGTTTTCAAACATAAAAACGATTTGTCATGTCTATTTAAATACTTTTCAAAATCATACATCAAAAACACACAAACATCCTCACATACATTTAAAAGTTTAAAGAGTACTTGTGTTTATATTTTTAAGGACAAACAAATTTATTGTCTTCCAAACACACAAGCACACACATACACGATTACTAAAATACTACAAATGAATGGAAAAGACAACAAAATATCAACGGCGAACATCAAATATGTTTTTAACAAAAACCAATAACAATAACAACACCTAAACACTCATAAACATAAAATATTACAAAATACAATACAATATAATAACAACAACAAGTGACTGCAATGAAAAACTAAAAACGAAACAAAACTCTTTTCTTTTTATACTCTTACTCATACTCTCTTGAACACACAATTCAATCCATTATTATACAAGCTCTTCAATTTACTCTCATAGAGAAGAGCATAAACATCTATACACACACACCCATGCACATTTAAACTTGGGCTTACACTACACTTGGGCTTACATACATATATTTCAGGCACACGTATAAAAATACATGTTGAATTGTATTGTTTTATAAAAATAAGTGTTTTGCATATGCACAAGGCTGACTTGTAGGTATGTACGTGTATGTGCATGTATTGTTAAAGTAGTATAAGTGCAAGTGTATGCTGTTGTTCTTGTTAGTTTTGTTGTTTTGTTAAATGCAACTGTAAAAGTAAAACAACACATACTTCTAAAATACAAAATACATTTCACTACTGCACGTATACCATACGTATATGAACAATGCACCTAGAAAAACTCGGAATGCAAGGCTACTTTTACTTATTTAAAGGATTTAGAATGTACAACAGACGGGGAGAGAGTGTATGTGTGTGTGTGAAAATGGCGAAAACTAAGCTTAGCTTAGTTTGGTTTGGCTGGCAGTTCAAAGTATTGTTTCGTTTATTTATAGGGGAATGAATAAATGAACGAAGAAAATCGTATAAATTTCCGTTTACATGTAAATAACGTAGAGTGACCAACGTTATAGAAACTAGAAATTGCAAAAAAATAATACAGCCAGCAATATTACAGATAACCGCATAAAGAATGCAGTGGATAGTTATGCTACAACTAACGAATTCTCCGGTGAGCTTTCTACTTTTGGAACACCTTCAAAGATCTGCAAGCTTATAATTGATAATGAAATTCAGTAAAATGTCGAACCGTCAGATTTAAATACGACCAAAATTGGATAGAGAGCTCACGAGAGGTATGCTTCAACTCTAAAGAATGACGCTCGGTATGGTATTTGTAATCCTTACTAGAACTGCATTATAGACGATCATGGGAGATGGATTGTTCTTGACTTATGTAACAGAAGGTGAGTTAAAGATGAAAATGAGGAAAAAACTGTTCATAAACTATTGTATATATGCTGTACTGTCGGAGGGAAAAAGGGCATATTGTTGTCTACGACATGGAGGCTTTGAACGATACGTTAAAAATAGATTTTAACAGCAATTTAACGTCGAATCCTATCGAAAAATTTAAGAACCTTTTGCAGAAATACATACACCATACAACAATCACCACTAACCACCAGACTAAGCTGACCATATAAGAAATACTACAATTTATGACCGAATTAATCTGAATCTCATTTGATTAATGTTAAGTGACACTAAAACGATGAGGTATTGCACTCTAAAAATGTCTCAGATATTTGCGTAAGAGTGTGGCAAAAAAAATAACCATTTTGGAGAATATAATTACCTGGCTTCCATTGCAATTACTTGCCAGGAAACAAACCACATATATCAGTTTAATACTCTGCCACGTTTACCAAATAGTTTTACTATCTAATCTGAGTATCATCAGAGTCTAACTGAAGTTGACATTATCTTATCCAAGCACGCAAGAATACCTTTACTCTGGCATGGCCATATCAAGGATTTCAATGCAAGTTAACACCGATGTGATATTTCTTCAAAAAACCTCTCAGACTTCCGTAGTGTGTTTTACAACAATGTGAACGTCATCAATTTTGCTGTGCAATTGGTCTTAAATAAACCATAATCTACTACAATAATCTTTAACTTTTCTAACAACAGCTAAGTGCCTGCAATCAGATCTTTCTGGAGCGAAACTTTTAACCTGCTGCTCTCATACCAATTTTGTGCCACTTTAGCACGAGGTTTTGGTCAGAGATACCTTTCGGGTAATTGTGTGGTCGATATAACTACTAAGAGCAGATAAACGCTACCAAATACTTCTTAATACTCTCCTCTACTAAAACAGAAATACCCTTTAACCCTTTTGTCAATTAGACTCATGGTACCTTAATTGGGCTGAGGAGAAATTTACTTCACTGCCAGACTCACCTAGCACAATTTTATCAGAAAACGTATCAAGTATTCACTTAAATGACGCTTGGGTCACCTCTAGCACTTTTTATCCTTACAGCAGTTACGCGGAGACATGCATTTACCTGCAAAAAACTTCGAAAAGACTGTAAATTAGTATGTGAATGTTTCTCCCTAAATGGAAGCAGTATTCTCCCTTTGCCTCATCCTTCCTCTACAGTCTATTGGAGCTATAGCTTTGTTATCCAATGTGCCTAAGTGAGCATTGATATAAGCACTCGTTGCTGCCTATCCTAGGAGAAAAATACGTTAAGATTATGATAAAGCAGCAAAGGGCCAATGAAGCTCAATTTTGGTTTTGTCGTTGTGAGTTCGATGTCGAATTGCCTAATAATATGGAAGACTAATTGGCAAAAATGTTGATAAAAAATGGTCACCAAAATAACGATTTAATTTCCCAGAAGCTAAAGCCTAAACATTTGGAACCATTTGACGAAATATTTTTTAAAACTTGAACTGGTCACCTTAAGGTACATTTTAAAGCCTACATTGACTATGTTATTTGAATATTTTGTATATGTATGTGTATCTCTACAAAGAAAAAACCAAATAAAAGTAGTTTTCTATGTTTTCGCAGATGCTTCAATTGTTATATTGTTTTAACATGTTTTTCTATAGGAAAAAAGGAAAAAGGGAAATAAAAATCACGCGAATTTATTTAAAAACAAAAAAAAAAATTGCAGTTAAAATCACATGTAGTTTAGGATGTTAATAGACATCAAATAAACAACAAGAATGTAAAAAATATGTAAAGCTTTGAAAGGTTTTGTGTAAAATTTACAAAAATGTGAGAAAAATAAAAACTTAAATACATATATTTTTAAATATTTAAAAAATTACGTCATTTTGTACTACTGCCAACGATATGCTAAAAAAAATTTGTTGTATTTTATTTCATTTTAATTTGAATTTTATTTTTGCTATTCAGTGTTGTTATTTGGCAAATATAAACTATGCTACAGCGAACATGTAGTTATTCAACCTAAAAGTATGCATTGAAAATTAAAATTAAATTGATTTTTTTTAAATAAGTTAATTGTAGTATGTAGGCCAACGAAATTTCCATTTACAAGCCCAATAGATAAAAATAATTATAAATTACAATGCGATGCATTAATTTTGTAGGCAAATTTTAATTTCAATTTCAATTTAATCCTTAAAATATGCAACAGTTTAACAACAACAAATAATGATGCCTATATAATATGCTTTAGAATTTTACTGTTATTAAATGAAAATTAAAAAACTGGTATTGGAAAATAATAATTTAAGCAAAATAGTTTAATTGTGCTTAATCTGCCATCTCGCATTGTGTAAGTGCAAGGCCTTTGGAAGATGGTGATAGAAAGATTTTGTGAAAAAAAAAAAAAACACTTATTAACAGTTTTGAATTCGGTTGTACTTCATTAAAGACGAAAACGTAAGCTATACAGTAGAAGCGGTCGGTAGAACTGATTGCCAACTAGGTTCTACTGTATACTGGCGCAGTGAAACTTTTAATTCGGCTTCGCTTAAAATAGAGGCTAGAATAAAATCACGCGATAGAGAATCTATACTTTAGCATGTGGTAGGATGTATTGGATGTATGATTGTTATAGATCTCTCTACACCAACCATTTTTCGAAACACCAACTACCTGTTTCTTTAAAAATTTTTAACTTCAAGTGAAAAGAAAGGGCTTCTCTTTCATTTCTTTTATATTAAAACTTTAGAATTGCTTTACTTTTAGTAACTATAACTGTCCTTTAAAAACTTTCAATTGCATGTCAACAAAAGAAAAAAAATTTCTTTTGAAAATTGTCCTTTTTCCACTTCAGCCGCCAGTCATTCACACAACCAAGCCAGGCCAGGCCATGTCAGGCATTCAGTTAGTTAGTCACACAGTTAATGCCTTGAACTGAAAACATTGCTCTCTTACTAACAAACAATTAAGCAATTAAGTCATCTGAAAAGTATGCTTTACAAAATGTCTAATGTCTTTGACAAGACTATGACTAACTATGTATACACATACATACATACATAGATAGATGGTGATGTATATGAATGCACTCCTTAAAATATGCAATACAATATACAGACATAAAATAACAACCCTAGCAGTGCTATCCAAAGCTATGCTTTAAAAATAAAAACAACAAAGAACAAAAAGAAAAATTAACAGAGTGGTCTTTGCTGTTTATAAGTGCCTATTGTTAACAAAAAAAAAGTGAAATAAAAAAGCAAGAACAAAAATAAAAATACTAGCCAGCTAGAGCAGATGACGACCCTTTCAAACAAAAACAATAAAAATATAAGGCTTTTAAAATGAATAAAAAGCAGAAGGCGTTAGAACTATAAAAAATATAATTTTTAGAAGCTAAAAAGTATGCAACAGAACTTGAAACGGACAAAATGATAAACGAAGAATTGGCCCCCCACTGAAGGCAAAAAGAAAAACCCACAAAAAACATATTGAAGAGGTTAAAAAATGACAAATAATAACAATAATAATAATAAAAAGATAAAACAATACAATACAAAGAAGTGAATGTAAGAGTGAGAGAGAAATAGAGAGAAAGCGGGCACAAAGACAAAGAGAATACAAGTGGAAAAATCTATTTTAACAACTTGATGAATATCATGTAGATTCGTTGTTATTGCAATTTTTTTTTGTCTATTGTAACATAATACATCAAACGAAAAACTTACCTACACATATACAGAAATATAACAAGAGAATGAAACAGAGAAAGAGGCAGGAAAGAGAGAGAATAAAAAAGACAAGCATATTTTTAGGAACGTGTATAAGGAAAAAAAACAGAAATTCATCACAATAGTTTTATAGAGAACATGACTAGGCCTGCGCTTGCCTATAGATTAGGCATATTGTCATATCAAGATAATAAAAGCATACTTTTCAGCGTGTGCAGGTCTATTATAACAGCAATTTTGCAAGATTTAAAAGCAAAAATATTTTTTAATTAAAAACAAACACATGAGGCAAATTGAAAAGGCAATTTCTTTTGTTACGGAAACAAAAAAAAAAAAAAAAAAAAAAACGAAAGGAATTAGAAAATGAAAGTAAAATAAGTGAACGATGTTGGATCTGTTAATGAAAAATTTGTTTGTGATTAACATTTTGAACTTTAAAGGGGAAAAATTTTGACTTTTGTTCTCTAAAAAACAATTTCCTCCAAAAAGCAATGTAAAATAAGAAGAATTGAACAATAAAATCAAGCCTTATACTGTAGTAAATCTGTTGAGCCTTAAGCTCTACAGTAGCTAATGAAAATATTGTTTAAGAACTTCTTATGTTATTATCTGTAATGTAACATGTCATGAATGAGATTTTATTCATTATTATTATTTAATAGACAATAAGAAATCAAAGCGTTTATAAGTTTCAGAAACATTTGTTAAAGTAAGAAGTGCATCAATCTTTACCTGATTACAGACATGAAGAAATTGAAAATGTATGAAATTTTTGTATGGAAGTCAACTTACCTGAAAAGAAAAAAAAAGGAGAGAAAAATATTAAAATTTAGTAAAATTTAGAACAAAAGTTATGTATTTTGACATGGCTACAAACAAACACGATTAAAAAATTAAATTTTATGCTTATTTTTATAAGTGTAAAGTTAGCTACGAAAGTTAAAGGAATATACAGTATATGTTATGTGAATAGAGACTGTTAAGTTAACACAGTAGAAAAATTTAGAAAAGTAAAAAAAAAAAAAATGTAGGTCACCAAACAAACCAAGTCATCAACCAAAATATTAAAGCCATTGATCAAAAAACGCAAGTCATTGACAAAAAAAAAAAAAAATGGCAGGTGATTAACCAAAACTAATCATCGACCAGAAAAATGCAAGTCTTTGACACAAAAAAAAAAAATGTAGACCATAGACCCGAAAAAACTAAGACCTCGACCAAAAAGATGCGAGTCTCGAACCAAAAAACCAAGTCATCAATTAAAATAATGCAAGTCATTGACCAAAAAAGGCAACTCATACATACATACATAATTGGCCATTAAAACCCTTCAGTCAGGATTACGGCCTACTTACAGTTTAAAGTCGACTCCGAACGACAGATTTTTGTGAAAATTTTCATGGCAAAAAAGGCAACTCATCGACAAAAAATGCAAGTAATAGAACAAAAAATATGCAAGTTGTCTACTTAAAAAATGGAAGTCATCACCCAAATAGACAAGTCATCGACAGAAAATGGCAATCATTGGACCAAAAAATGAAAGTCATTAACCAAAATAATGCAAGTCATCGACTAAAAAACGCAAACAAAACTAATCATAGACTTGAAAAATACAAATCATCGAAAAAAAATGTAAGCCATAGACCCGAAAAATGCAAGTCCTCTACAAAAAAAAAAAAAATAAAAAAAAATAAAAAAAATCACCCAACCAAAAAACCAAGCCATCAATCAAAATTGCAAGTCGTCTACCCGCAAAAAAGTGGAAATAATCGACATCGATAAAAAAAGCTGTCTTGCTTAATTTATATAAAAAACTTTTGTTTTATTTGAAGAAAGCAACTGGCTTCGTCGTCTATATCCTCGAGTTCCCAGTAAAGCTCGACTGGAAGAATAACTGTTTTGGAGTCCTTGATACCATGTCCATTTTTATCCGAGTTTGTCGACTTATATAGAGCACTTTTTTGCTCGTATAAGCTTCGTCTGCAATATATCCGGGTTCCAAGAGTTACCCGACCATAACAAAAACTGTTTTGTTTTTTAATCAGCAGTGGTCTGGCAAAAATTCTGAGGAGTAAAGTGAAATTGTATAAAAAGTTCTCAATAATTCGTCATTTGGTGTCGATATTAAACGGTAGACCATGAATAAAATTATCTCATATAACATAAGTGGTATTAGAAACTGGGTAGCAAGAGATTGAGTCGTTTATTTATGGAGATACTATGCTTATAAAATAAGACTCATAAGATTGATAAAATAAAACATGATTGAAATCAATATCAAAAGTAGGTATTAATATTCGCAAATACTTATAACACTGTAAATTGTGATAAAACAATAATAAAAATTAGAAAAAAGAGAAGGGGAAAAACAAATTCACATTCCTTGTGCCCCCTATTATCATTTGTGCATAATTTTAATAAATTGTGACTGGAATGACAGACGCTTGTAATAACATTGTCAATTCGCTTAAACAATCAGACTAATTTTATTATGAAATCTTATTTCGTTTTGCATTCTTAGACAAAATGAAAACAAATAAAAGAAAGAAAAATTGCAGCAAAAAGGATAATATGCAAAAAACAAACACCGCATAAATTTAATAAAACAGAAATGAAAAAAAAAAATATGAAAAATAATAGAAGAAAAGTACAACTCTTTCACGTTATTACAGAATAAATTTTATACTTTCAGGCATTGGCAATGGAATGCTTCGCAAAAGAAGGCAGAGTTGAGCAATAATAAAATGAAACTAAAAAGAAACAAAAAAAAAAAAAAAAAAATGCTGCAATTTATTATTATGAATGAAAGAATGAATGGATGAATGACTGAGTGAGTAAGTGAGTGAGTGACTGAATGTATAATTTGTGGTAAAAAAGACATCATCAGCGTTAACACACACGCAAATAGTTACACAGACACCCATAGACAAACAAAAAGACAAGACGACAGTCGTTAAGATAAGACAAGACAAGACTCGATATGATGAGACAAGACTATTTCTTTTTCAGTCAGCCATTCGCTCAGTCATTCATTCATTCATTCAACACGAGCAGATAAACAGAACGTTAAGGATTCAATTTTAACCAGCATAAATGTCACAATAATTTATTTATCTTTTATTTATTATTTATTAACCCATTAAATCACAAAATCTCCTTAAATTTTATTCAACGTAAAGGTTGTTTTTAGAATAATACCTAAAAAGGTCCGTTTTATAAGCAAATGTTGTTTTAAAATCTCATGTTAAATACTGCTTTTTGAAGTTTTATCAGATTTTTAAAAGTCGCCATAGTCTAGTAGGCAGTGTATTGGCTTATTAGACATGAGGCCATGGTTTAAACCACAGATCAGATATCTCCAACAAAACGACATACGAGTATAAAGAAAATATTTCTTCGCTGCTTTCCTCTCAGCAGATTTCTGAGAAAAACTCTAAAATTTCACGAAAAGTTTCTGAAAAAGATTTGCCGTTTGGGGATTTTAATGAAAATTTGTACTTTTTAAAAAGTACCAAATATTTGTAATTATGTTGGTTTGGTCACTTTGTTTGAATTGAAATTGTACGTGAATTCGGTACTTTCGAAATTTAGTACCTTGAAGATGAGGTACTTTTAAAAAAATAAATTACTGAGTACTTTTCGTAAACTATTTTCTTTTCTCATTTTATGTACGTAGTCTAGTTCGCAGTGTATTACCTGATTAGACGTGAGGCCTTGGTTAAAACACCAGACAAGACATTTCCTCTCAGCAGATTTCTCAGAAAAACTCTAAGAGTAAATAAAAATTGTTATGAAAAGTTCCTCTGTCTTTCGGAACTTTAAATGAAAATTAGTACTTTTTAAAAAAGTACCAAATATTTTTGATTATTTTTGTTTGGTTACCTTGTTTTCAATTGAAATTGTTTCATGTAAATTCGATACTTTAGAAATTTAGTACCTTGAAGATAAGGTACTTTTTAAAAAATAAAGTTCTGAGTACTTTTCGCAAACTATTTTCTTTTCTCATTTTATGTGCCACATTGCCTTAGTAAATTGATGCCATAATCTGGCCTATTTTACCTTTTAAGGATTAATGCCGTTTTCACCGTTATTGTTGTAATAGCCGATGTTAATTTCTCATTCCTAACTGTTTTCACAAACGGTTAACAAACAAATTTCGAAAATTACTTTTTTCCTCCTCTATATGTCTCTCACTGACAATACTTACTGACTTATTGTTCAAATGGACGAGAATTGAATAAATTTTCTGTTTCTTCAAAAAAAGACCTAAGAAAAGTAAACAAAAGAGTATCATGGTTAGAGAAGGATGCCATCACATAAGAAAATTGTGATGAGAAATTAAGGTTGAGACAAGTGCAATTTTATTGGACTTAAGCCAAGTGCATAAAACTAAGAAAATAAAATGAAAACCAAAAGAAAATATTAAATACAGAGGAAAAACACTGAACGGCTTTTGCATGAAAATAAATAAAATGTCGTGGCATAATTTGAAGGCGCTCATGCCCAAACACTAGGGGGTGCTAATAATGCTAATGGTTTACATATTGTGCATCCTCTAGCAAACACTATAACTGGGTAGTGTAGTGTTTGTAACATTAGTTCACAGACACTATGGTTAGATGCTCTCTTTGAATGCCATCATGTCCTTTATAATATATGCAGAGAGAAAAGAAAAATTTTTACTAACAGGCCAACGATTAAAAGGCAGGCAAATGAATTAAAATTGCTTAATAAGGGATAAAAACACAATAAGACGAAAGAATAAAGCGAATAATAGCGCTCTCTAATGCAGAATTCTTAAAGAAAGAGAAGGGAACTAACAGTACAAGATTCAATTTTATTTTTCTTTTCGGTTCCTGTTTGATTATTTGCCTCTCAGTGGCAATAATTTTCTATTGAAATTAACGTTGTTAACACTTTTATGGTAGAATGACCATAAAACAAACTGACTTGCTTATAAAAAATAAAATAACCATAGTACTGCTCAAGGCGAAACAATTTTACTACTTCACCTTTTATTATCATTTAATTTCATTTTGTATGCCACGGTTGACAAGGCGGTTATTTTCGATAAGAAGACACAAGTACAGTCGTCGTTTAAGAGGAAAGAAAAGAGATTTTATTGTAAAATATAGGATCCCCTATCAGCGAAATGCTAAATTAAAACGATGTTGAGTTGTTGTATTCCCGTGGAAGGTAAGTTTAGATTTTGTTAGGAGGTATCTTTAAAAAATTTAAAAATAACGAGCGGTTTATTGTATTTTTTTATTATTATTATTAAGTAGCAATATTTAAAAAAGATTTGATGCTGCCACCAATTCCAAATTCTCTTCAAAGGCAAAACCTCGTTTGGAGGAAGCCGCAACGTCTGAAGAAAAAGTTACCGAAGAAAAAGGATCATCGAGTTACAAATAAAAATTTTTTATGAAGATCTACAATAGATCCGTTACATGAAAAATGTAAACTGTGTCAGCATAGTTTTCAGTCAAACTTAGTTTTGAAAGTTTTGTCGCATGAATATCACTGAGAATTGGCTCATTGACGTATAGCAAGAGCCAATATCAAAGAAAGTATGCCAAGTACCATCAGATTTACAGCTCAAATATCCTCAAATAATAAAAAACTTATTGCCTTTTAACATACATAACATAATTAGTTATTACAACCCTTCAGTCAGGAACTTAGTTTCTTACACCATTTATGTTGTTTGTGTTAATTTCATACATAAGTGGTGGGACTTCGACTTCGGACGCTAGATATTTTGAGAGTCTCTTCATGTCAGTTTTATTTACTCGAAGAGTTGTCGCCAGAAATCTGCTGAGAGAAAGTCGTCGAAGAAATATGTTTTCATATTTCGTATTGATGTCTAAACTGCGGTTTGAACCGTGATCTCACGCCTTTTTAAATCGATTTTTACATGCTTCAACTGCCTAGAATTTCTTTAGTAACAATAAAACAGGATTACATTATTATCAATTCGTGTCAAGCCCGAACTGCAAGATAAATAGACGATAACTCTCCAAACAAACCATCGAGGGTTAAACGATTCACAATCGGTGATACCTGGTATCATGATGGTGAGCAGTATGCTTGTGGGTTACTACTACCTTCAACCGGTTCAATTCAAACCTCAGATTAAATATATCGAACCAAATGAAATATACAAAAATATTTCTTTCGGCGAATTCTTCTCACCAGTCTGTTAGCAAAACACTCTTGGAGTAACATTAAGTTGACATAAAAAGTCCACATTCAAAAATAACGGTACCACCGATTCTGAATACGACACACTTTGTGTTGGCTCAAAGCGACTGTTTCTGTTTGAAGTTTCGCTACAAATCTTGTTGCAATTCAGCAACAATTTTTAAAATAGAAATTCAGTTTATAAAGTTTGTATGGATTCAGTGAAATAGAAATATGAGCTGCACGACAGTCGAACTCTTTGATAATTTGTAGACATTTTCGGTAAATTGTCTTTCGGGACTTAGCGCCGTTCTGATGTCCAAATTACCACTCACAGGCTGTTTCAAATTCAATACCGAAAAAACGCTATTCCTTCCTACCTTTTTGACCTTCTGACCTATTAAAAAGCCCTTTATAAATCTAATTTGCATATGCCCCCTCTATAAATTTGCTTATTTTTACTGTTTTACGTTTAAAATTAAGCTCATATTAATTAGCGTATGTTAATTTTCTGCAGAATAAACCCTTTATTTTCATCAACGGCCTTCTCAATCCCTAATGGACATCGCGAGATATATTCAACATCAGGTGAAAATTTTGAATACTCAATGAAATATGCGCAAGCAAAGGTTTTCCCAAAAGCAAATAAAACCGAAAATGCTCAAATTGAAAAGGTGAAAGGTGGGGGGATATGAAATAAAGAGAATCATAAACAAAGGAAATTATTTAACGGTAAAATAAGCATATTCCCCTTTGGTGGAAACATTCTTTTCAAATGCAACACTAACCTACAAACATGCCTACCTAATTATATACGGTTTTTAAGTGCTAAAATGTGAGGAGAGTGTATGTGTCGTTTTGTTAAAAAGCACAAACAATAAATGTATGTTACGCGCCATAAAAACACATGTCGAACACAGACGTAGAACACACATATGTGCAGAATACATGTGTACCTTTTGTACTACAATACAACAACGATTCAGTCATTCAGTCATACACATTCATTCTCATTCATTTATTATTCAGTCATTTCTTTAGGATTTCTTTAGTCTTCCAAAAAGGATATTCAATGCCGTGACACACTTCGCACGCCACAGCTTCAGAATTTTAGATTTTTCATTGAAAACTATGCAAGTGTTGTTGATTTTATTTTGCTTTTTAACTTGCCTTTGAAGAAAAGACAAGAAAACTAAGAAAATACAGCGTAACAAATGAAAAACAAGACAAAAAGATGAGAAATAGATGAGAAGAAGAAATGAAAGGAATAAAATGAATCAAATGAAGATATGAGCCATGATATGTTTTGCCAGGTTTTCTTTTTAGTGACACTTGTGTGTGGTTAACAATCATTCATAGAAATACTCATAGTCAGGCATAGACACATAGCCGCATACGTATACGTGAAAGTTAAATACCATAATAAAATACAGTAGCAGATGGTTAGTTAGTAACAGACAAAACTCATATGAAAACATAAAATTTTTAAAGATGCACCATTGGACTGTAATTAGGTTTTTGGAGAAATAAAATGTAGAACAATTTGCGACAGTTTTGCGATTTTGTAACTCTGTATTATTAAAGTGGTATTTGCCATATTTTTCAAAACTATGCTCAATAAAGGCATAAATGCTAGGAAAAATGCATGCCGTAAAAATTATTTACGTTCTAAATGACTAATCGTTGATAATATCAATAAAATAAAATTAAAATTGTCATATAGATACTGTTTTGATTGCCCAAGACTCAAATATTTCACGAAAATCTTATGAAAACATATAACAAAAAATGTTGTGTTATCAATAATTGGATCACATGAAGTTATGCAAATTTGTTCAGCTTAGGTGTTCTTCAACAGACTTGATTTCGACTTCCGGTTTGTCGATTGGCCACAGCATTGCGTTTTTTTTATGATATCGTAAGGCTTCGGAAATGTGAGAAAATGGCACGCCCTGTATCGGAATCTTCTATGAGTTGGAAATCTAGTTACGTGATCACCATGTACAAGCAATATTTCTCAAGAAAACATAGCTGAAAGTTTGCAGTTTAGTATACTTTCTGTAAAGAAGAAGTTCAGTCAGGATTACGGCCTAGTTGTTGTGTGTGTTAATTCTATACATGAGTGGTGGGACCTACAGTTTAAAGTCGACTCCGAACGACAGATTTTTGAGAAACTACTCAGTTGTAATCAACTGTAAAAATCAACGACAAATAGTGTATGGTTTAGTACCACGTGAACATTTGTACACGTATGCCCAAGCAAAGGCACAGAAGCAGGTACAAATGTTTACATGTGTGTGATAGTGAATTACAGCATCATACTCGTAAGCTAAAAGCCAACTGTCGTGAGATTATATAATGCAGTATTTTTATTTTTACTACGACCACTACCACTATCACTAGCACACGTACAATATAAACATATTTTTCTTATTCAGTTTTCTCTTTCTTCTCTTGTCCTGTTCTTCTTCTTTTTCTTTTTTATTATTATTATGATTATATTGTATTTTACACGAATATAAAGTAAAATGTCAGTGTCTTTTAACATACACTCACAGCTACCTACATACACTTAAACATAACACAATTGAAACACCTCAAAAATTTTACACTGTCAACAACAGTATAACACTGTTATGTCAGAGCAACATTGATTGTACAGCTGTATGTATGTATGTATGTGTTACAAAAATGCACATGCAACAGAGAATATAAGAAAGGAAGAAAGGAAGTAAGAAAGAAAGAAAGAGATCATAAATATACATTCAGTTGTTGTTTTAAATAAACGGTTCTTATTTGATTGCATGTATAAATGTCTATGTAAATACCATACATACACGTATACCACCACACATGCATGCATGAATGTATGCACATATGCATGTTTTCAAAATGAGAGTAAAAGTTTTACTCGTCTGTTCCCACTTTGTGGGTTTAACCACGAGCACAGTCGTGTCAGTGTAATTTTATATGGCAATGTATAGAAAGCAACGTTAGCAGCAACGCTAGCAGCAGCAGCTGTAGTGATAGCAGTATCAGCGTCAAAAGCAGAATTTTTTTATTATTTTAAAAACGTTGAGAGATAAAATTTTATGTTATTAAAGGTAAAATTGTTATACGAGTGAATGCTTTTCTATCTATCTTTTCTTTTTCTGTCTTTCACACAATACCAACGACAACAACAGCAATAATAACAAAATGAAATGAAAACAACAACATTTATTTATAATCACAGCTGTAAAGCGTTGGTTACACTTTTTGGTTTCATTCGTGTCTGTGTGTTTAAGTGTGTTTAACCATGAAAGTGAGTTGCATGATGAGTGTTTTCTTCACATTTTTTTGTATAGCATAATTTAAGGAGGTGTTTAAATTTAATATTTACAGCATATTTTAGTGTGATAAGAGTTTTATGTTCTTTAAGAAAATAAACGTTTAGAGTATTTTTGAAAAATCTTATGCTAACAAATTTAAATGAAAATGAAAAATGATAACAGATTGCAAAAACCAAATGTAATGAAAATTTTAAAATATTTCATGGAGCATAAACATAAAAATTTAAGTGAAAATAAAATCTACATTTGAAGAGTAAAGATAAGCAGAAAATAAATAGAAACGAAGTTAAGGGCATCTCGATTAACATTCTTAAAATCTTTCTAAATCATGCAGATCTCTCTTTAGGTACGACTATAATTCTTGAACCACTAATTCGAATTTGAAGTATATTTGATTTTGAAGGAATGAATTTATTTATACGTTGCAGCTACATTAAGGAGCCTAGGGCTGTTATAAACCAATTTTATTTGTCTTAGCTTGCATATCGGCAAGCTTATGAAAGACAAGACAGAAGTAAATTGGAAATTCTATGCTAATTTGTAGAAATTAAAAGATTTCCCTAAGCTTGGTAAAATTTTTATATGCACTTGAATAGCTAAACCAATGCTAGGCAATTATGGTTATACAGGTTTGTTGTTCCTCCAATAGAGTTCCTATCTAACACTACTGGGTACAAAGATGCAATATCCTAAACAATTATAGATGATTTGGAATTAAAATACGTTCTACAAATAGACACACAAAATATGTACGTACGAGTGTGAAGTTACAGCAAAAGTCAACCATTATTACACAAAATGGTAGTACCATGGATATCGTAAACATACAGATACAGAACATACATACATTCATACATAATTGGTCACTACAATCCCAGTCAGGATTCCGACCTAACTTCTCTCGCCACTTATGTTGGATGTGTTAGTTTTATACATGAGTGGCAGAACCTACAGATTAAAGTAGACTCCGAACGACAGATCCTTTTAAGAAACTTTTTCATGGAAATTTTTTTTTAAGAAATCTACGGCGCAATCATAAATATTTTTTCATATTTCGTTTTGTTGGAGATGTCTGAGCAGGGTTTGAACCGTGGCTTCGCGTCTAATAAATCAACATACTACCTACTAGACTACGGAGACTATAGTGTACCTAAAGCCAAATTAATATTCTACTGTCCTTGTCTGATCTAGTGCTTCTACAAATATAATGCAAGTTTAAGGAGCAAATTTCAATACGAGCCAAAAAGCTAGAGGTTTCACCAATAGATACAAAAAATTCTAAGGATTTGGTGGTCCAGGATCATATCAAGTGCACAACCATTGTACAAATACAAAGAAAAATAAATGTAAATCTTAACGGATACATACATCGCAAGTTTTATTATAAAATTTTGGACGAAACTCTCAAAAGAAGCCTACAGGAAGGAGTCTGAAAGCCGAGTTAGACCTAAAGTCCTCTGGAAGCGAAAAGTTTTCAAAGAAACAGACAAACATTTTAATAAGCTGCCATTAATAGAAAGATACGGAAATAATTAGAGGAGCTCCAAAGTACATGGTCATTGCCTACGACTTTAAGCCCAACGGTGTCATATGTCTGCGCTTTACGGTGTAAAATATTTTTTAAGTTACATTCGTGCAGCGTGTAAAGACTTTTTCAGATTTTCCGATGACATGTCTAATGACAATGACGATGCAGAGAAACAATTATTTTTTGTTCAAATTTTAAATATTTTTACCATGAACTAATGCTTGCATTCCTGTATTAAGTTCTCTGAGATTTTTAACAATCATGACATATTTCTGTTTAACTTTACAAGCTTTCAGAGAAAAAAAATCCTGTAGTTTTAAAACGAAACAAATTTATTGTGAATCCATCATTAAATCACCTGTACAAATATCGTTACACACGAATAAATTTTTGTTTCATATGGAAAGAGGATGAAGAAAAAAAAAGGAAATTCGTTACGTTTTGTTCAACAACATAAAGTCAGGATAGGAAAATAGAGAGAAAAAAAGAAGAAAAATAGAGAGAGGAAAGAGAGAGAGAGAGAGAGAGAGAGAGAGAGAGAGAGAAAATAGAAACGTTAAATAATATTAACCTGATTTGTCTGTGAAAAATGCCAACAAAAATCAATTGAATTTCAAACAGCAAATTTTTTCGTTTTTTTACTTTTTTCCGTATCTTTTTGGCCACATATTGTGGTCAACAACCTGACAACGTCAAACAATTACAACAACAACGACAAAAAAGAGAGAAAAAATTACAAATACAATACAGATAAAAAAATATTGTCCATTTTATTTATGGTGTGTGTTAAAAACCCTGTTTGACAAATGGTTTTGATTTTTAGAAAAACCAGGAAAAAGAATGAAAAAAAGTGTAGAAAAAAACGCAACAAATCTTTTATAAAATAGAATATATAGAAAATAAAGCAACAACACAAATAACAACAACAACAAGTGTCACAATCTATTTATTTTATTTTTTTAAGAGATTTTTCTATGAGGTGACCAGCAAAAAAATATCTGATTAGTAAAGTTACATATGTAGGGGCTAACAAGTTACACTTCACTTAACAAGATATCAATTTATAAAAATCGGGATTTTTGGGTCTTGATATTGTGGTCACGTGAATTCAATGAAATGTTTGCTGGTCTTAAATAAAGATAGTGAAAATATCCTTTTGTTGTAATGGTAACAACTCCTCGATGACGTAGTCCTTGTTCTCATTGATGGATCCGGACAACGAGACGAAATCGAGTGTGGAATCTTTACGGAATAGTTTTAAACTGTTCCTGGCAATCCACTGCTGGAGAACTATTCAGGCTGTACGAATCCGGTATAACAGTATGTCGTATGACAATATACGCATATTCACATACATTGAAGAAGCCATTATTCCGGGATGCTGGGTGACACTAGACAGCTAGCCTCATATGCTTCATTGAAGGTAACAACAAAGCGGATTCGCTTGTAGAAGCTGAAAAAAATGTCAAATTCAAATGAATTTATTACATGAGATTGACATTCCTCTTTAGAGGAGCTAGCAAGTGGTCAAAAAAATATGAAAAATGCGGTAATAAACCCATAATGAGCAAACAATACTGACCCAATATGGACATTTATAGGAGAAAATTTACGTTAAACCACTAGATTGCATGTTAGGCACCTCATAGCATCCATACTAACGACTTCTGAAAATGCTGTAACGACAAAAAACTCTGAGAACAAATAAAATTGCCATTAAAAGTTCCTCAAAAATCTGTCGTTCGGAGTCGACTTTAAACTGTAGGTTCCGCCACTCATATTTAAAATTAACGTACACAACATAAGTGGTGTGAGAAGCTATGTCGTAGTTCTGACTGAAGGGTTGTAATCATCAATTACGTGTACGTGTAGCCAAAGGCAACATTCACATATCAATCAAAAAAGCATAGAGTCTAAACAAACTTCTTTCAAACCCATCAACATTTTTTCAATTCAATATTCCACTTCTTGTCCGGTTACGGTTACCATTTGTGAACTAAGACTTCTCTGAGGATTCCAATTCATATAAATTCAGGCAGTATTGCACGATAATTTGCAGAATATATTTCCGATCCAATTCGATTTCATAAAATTTCTGTATAAACACAAATCTATGTTTTCTGCCTTAATGAAATCTATTTTTCTAATTTCTATCCAAAGGACTACATTAATAGGAGGCATTCCCAGAGAGTTGAAATAAATTGAAATCGTTTAAACTGTTCACTTTTCAGCTGACAAGAAGAAATCTTGACTTGAAACACCCTGTGCTAGTCTATTTTTTCCTCTATTTTTTTCAGTTTTTTTTTTACCAACTAGTCTGGGTCATTGTATGCGAGTATTCTGTTGTAATTGTTTGTTAAACTTTTTCTTCCCATTTGCTCTCTCTCTCTGTGTGTTGCTGTTGCTTTTTTCCTGATCTTCTTAAACATTAACTGAGATGAAAGGAAGAAGAAGAAAAAAATAATAGGAATGAAAGCAGAAAAAAAAAGAAGGAAACACACGTATTTTGTTATAATTATGTTTGACATTGTTTAGTTTTTTTATTTTTCTCTTCCTTTTGCTCTCAATAACTTAAAACTACACACCGAAACCACTTGTACATAAAGATGTTATACAAATACACACACACATACATACATACGAAACTAAAAATAAAAAAAAAAGTTCAAATATACTTTATTTTTACAAATGATTTTCTTAAAATATTTAAAGGACCATAACGAAGAGAGAGAGAGAGAGAAAGAGAGGGAGAGAGTGAGAAAATAATTGAAGAGAAAGAAACTCAAGTTTATTCTTTTGAAAACTTTAAGTAAATGTATGTCTGTGAGCATGTGGATTTCTAAGTGGTTTATTGTTTCTTCTCTCTCTCTCTCTCCCTCTCTCTTTCGCTCTCTTATCTACTCTATTACAACATATATATAGAATCCTAAATAAATATTGACTTTTTTAATACTTTTAAATACAAAATGAGCATAAGAGTGAGTATGACCATAAGAAAACAAGAAAATAAAAAAAGAAAAGGAGAAAAGAAACAACAAGAGGAGAGAAGAAATTGTTTTTTATCTGTTGTGGCATTTAAATGTTAAAGAGCAAACAAATCCTTTTAAATCTTTTCGAAGGAATATTAAATATTTAAAGGGTATATTAAGTCAATAGACCGACCGACCGACCGACTACTGTCGCTTGCTGCTGACCTCTTTTCTTTGTTTTTCTTCTGTGCCATAGACACACACGTAATTATGTGGGCAGCATAAAATATTTTCTCCAAGTTTATTATTTAAAAGGTTTTCTTCTTTTGTTTGAAGTTAAAAATTGTTTTTTTTTTTTTTTTTGTTTTCGAAAAGATGCCTTTTGATTTAATTGCAAAAAAGAGTAGAGGGAGTATTTTAAAGAAAAACAAAAAAGGTTTTTCCCTCTTTGGTAAAGGTTTCCCTCGTAAGGTAAAGGAAAGGGGTTTATAAAATCAAATGTTTAAAGCATATTTTCTAAGATAATAAAAGCCAAATTCAATAAATTGAGTGTCTTTCCTTCGTTTAAGAAAGATGTCACTTTTTTAATTGATATGCACATTTGAGTTTAAACAAGGGTTGGGTTTAAGGTTCCTTCCTATGATATAGGCAAGAAAATTTAAAGAAAAAGTAACAAAATGCCAATAGCTTCCCAAGCCTTAGCATTATAGAAGGCAATCAAGTGCAATTTGGACTTCAACGATATTGTTTCAGACTAATCGTCAAAATGTCAATAAAAAATAATGCAAATCTTATAGTCGTCCAAGGAATGTTTCATTTGTCTACAAACTAAAAATTGCACCAAAATTCGTTTGAAACCACTTGCATAAGCCTGATACAAAAGAAAATTCTGTGTGCAATTAATGCTAAAGGATCTCAAGTATAGGATATCTGACAGTAATCTGAAATACAACATAAACGTCCCACTGTTAACGTACTTATGACTGCTCCACAACAATCATGCACTTAATTTGAATGAACAAAAAGTCAGCAGAAGCGTATTACTAGCAAGAATTTAGCTTAAGTTTACAGAGAAAAATTATGTTTTAAGTGAGTGCGAAGACTAGTGGCATAAACTACGTTGAAAGCTTTTCAGACATCCATTTTATACTCGTAGTTGAGGTTTAAGCCAAACGATTACAGTTATTTCGCTATAGGCGCCAGAGGTGCTCAAAGAGAGGCATTATGAAGATACTTTCAAAGTGACAAAATATTATCAACAAACAATTCGCGGGTTCCCGACAAAGACCTTGAGTTTTATACGGATAATTTAAAATACGGGAGAGGCAAAGTTTAAATATAAATGGTTTCTATATCAGACTTTTGTATGCCAAAGTATTACACTGCAGTGTATTTCAGGTGGAGGCCATACTTGAAAGCTGTAAAAAAAATTTTCTTGTAAATTAAGCCCTGTATGAGCTTTATACCACTGGGAAATTTTAGATGATTCTCATATTTGCAAGACTAAGAAATATGGTCGGTAATTGCGTTACTAGTCTGGTCTAACTAGAGCGGATATAAAACTCGTAATTTCTGAGCCACTTACATTGATTACCCTCAGTTCAAGGCATAAGCAGACTTAACTTAGTTAGCAGCATGAAGACACGAACAGTATTTCCAATATATTTAGACATAGAAGAAGAGAACTAATCGTCTTCTGCTAGTGAAACGTATTGTCATGCCTTGCTCTCGTTTCAGGAGCTTCAAATTGCAAAACTTCACATTGTAATATGACACTATTTTATAACCACTGACTGGCAATGTTACTTGTCACTTTGCCTTTTTTTTTTCTTTGATCTGGCAACTTCTAGAACCTCACTGTTGATTTGTTATTGCTATTATTTTCCCTTTTTCTTTTATATTATTAAAATTTCATACGATCTCTAAACTGTTTCGTAGTTGATTGTAATTCGTTTATTATAATAAAATTGTAAAGTTTATTAATCTTTCTATCGAATTCGAGTATAGGAGTGTGTTCCGTTGTTTAGATTTACTTTAATTGAAGTACATACTTTAGCCGTTATACTGAAATGAACCTTGTAAAGCTTATACTGACCAATGCGAGCATCATATATTCATATATTTACTCCTAACAGATGTAAAACACATGCACTAATCACCGGTTTGGAAGTAAAAATATTTTCAAATGAAATTCTAAATTAAATTAATTATAATCCAATTTAATTAGAAATAATGTATGGAATTTTTCTAATTTATTTCACATACTTTTAGAATAATAGTTACTCGTGGCATAACTATATAAAATTGCATATTTTAAGGCTTTTCAGAGAGAATAAAATATAATATTTAATCGCATTAAATAGTTAAAATTTCATTCCATCATTTAAATGTTCATATTAAATATTTAAATTAAACCATTGTGTATTATTTATAGAAATAAAGTATAAAGAAAAAAAAACAAAAAACAATTTAAAGTATATTAATGGCTTTAAAACAACAACAACAATAACAAACACTTTCTTTCTTCTTTTTTTTTTTTTAATAAAAGAAAAAGAAATTCCCACCATTAATAATAAAACCGTGGAAAAGTGATGAAGAACATAAAGAAGAAAAAAAGTATTAAAAATACGTGGAGATGAAGAAATTACGATAATGAACTGAACTATAAAGAATTGTAAACGTTTAAACACTGGACCACAGCCTTATAAGCAAGGCAATAAAAGAGAATTACTAGAGTTTTCTTTTTTAATAACAATAGTAGAACATTCTCAGTTTTATAAGAAAGGGAAATCAAGGAATCAAATGAGTTTGAAAAAAAAAAGAAAAACTAAAGGAGGCATGGCATAAGTGTTGTCGTGAATCCTGACAGACAGACGGTGGTAAATTTAACATTGAATCTAATATGGATACAGAACTTAGAGTTGACAGCATTTGTTAGTTAAGCTTAGTGTGTATTGGACTCACTTAGAAAATGTTAACTGGGGACTAGATGATCATTTGAGAATTCAGTTATTACTACCGACTGAACGGGCTACCGTGAGGAAACATTTTTTAGATTGAGTGGTAGATTTCAGCAAAATCATAAATACTTTACAGTTGATATTACATTGATTACTGATTGACGTTTAGTAGCGGCTCTATGGGCTTATAATGAACTTGACGATCTCTTGATAATTGAAATTTAATTATTGTTTAGACATCAATCATGTTACCTATATCGAAGGGTGTTGCATAAACATGCATCACATTTAAGCGACTTTTAGATTTTGAAGATATCAGGATTATTGTTCTTAGGATATGCTTCTCTGTACAAGTAAAGGTTCCAAGGGGTCATTTTCTACTCCGATGTAGGGCTGGACAAGTAGCCAGTAATCAAAGCATAGTTACCCTACACTTGTTCCTCATCTATACAGCTACTGCTGAAGTCATTTGAAAAAAGTCCAGGGCATGATAAAGCAATATTCGACCACCACTATACCGAGCTTACTCTTTCGAAGATTTCTCATGTGCCCTTTATGCAGCTTTTGCCACAATTGCTTGCCATTCTGTCCGCCCTTGCGGTGTTGGCAGTATCGACATCTGTACCTATATGTTTATCAAATCGTTAAGCTAACTCATTGATAGATCAGTGACAGTGATGCACAGCTCTAGTTTATTTCATCAGAAGCCAATGCCTTATCAGCTTGGATAACTTGGAAATATATTTTCGGAGATATTTCCGGCTGTAATAATACTCACCACAGCCTGTATTACCAATACTTCTATCAGGAAAATGCTGCAGCTTTCCGTCTGCTTAATGAATTGAACTACTTCTACTGATTGCTCAAAAATTAGGCAATTAATCTACTTTCAGAGCTTATGCCAAAAGACAGCTAAGAACAACTTGTCTAATAAATTTTTTTTTTAATTTCATTTCTTTTAATGGCAGAGCAGAGGCGGATTGAACTCTTGAGTTTTGATTTAGTAAGCCAAGATACTACTCACTAGACTGTGGCAACCAAAACCATTATAGAATTTTCAAACAGATTTGAATCCAAGTGCATATTTGCATATTTGCAGGTAGACGTCAACTGAATCAGACGTTAAAAAATCAAAAATTAAACGCTTAACTGACGATTTAATTCCTTTACAATTCCCGCCCTACGATGACATTCAGCAATTTATGTGAGCAATTTATCTTCGGTTTACTTCAGTTAAAATATTTAAATGGCATTTAAAATGAGGCAGAGAAGAAAAAAGAAACAGAAAAAGAAGCCCTCTTCATAGTTTATAATGAACAAAGAAATATTTACAGAATCCGACTATAATTACTAAAGCAATAGCAACAACAGCAACAGAATATAAGAATAAAAACTTTAATTTACTTTACAATATACGTACACAATACAATAATAAAGAAGACAACGAAAAGAGAGCAAAAAAAAAAATGAAGAAAGAGAAAATAAAAAGAAAACAGATAGTGATTGTGGTAATACTGCCGTAAAACCATTTTTATGGGAATAATCGTGTTAAAACAGGAAAAGGAAACAAAATATTAAGAAAACATTAAAGTGGACACGAACGACGACACAATTAAAGACAATTATAAAGAGAAAACAAACACAACAAAAACAGAGAAGAGAGCGAAAGAAGAGCCCAAGAGAAATTTTAAAAATTCATTATCAATTAATATTGTTTGCTATTTACACTTACGGGAGAGGAATTTAAATTTTTTTAAAGAGGATTTAAAATTAAAATAAAAATCCCTTAAGGTTATAAAAATATTTAAAAAAACAATTTTTTTATCAAAATTAACCTTACATACATAACCTTACCATACACATGCAAATTTAAATACAATACCAGTACAAGCAAGTATGTATGAATACATGTGTAAACATGTGCTAGAGGAATAGAATTCAGTTTGTGGTAGTAAAGCCACAGAGACTGAGGCACTCACATGCATTTGCTACCTAATAGAGATGTACGTATGTGTAAGGCTCTGATGATAATAATAATAATAATGTGACCTATTTTAAGGCACAACTTTAAATCAATATTTGTTTTTTGTTATATTGAGTAGAGGGCACAGGTAAAATTATTTGAACCTTCAGGCTAAATTGGACAAAACAAAAAAAAAATTGCAGGAAGAATAGCAGAGGAGGAAACGTAAAAGTTTTACTCAATATTTTATAAAAATAAATTCAATTTGGAAAAACTGCATGAAAATCCAGTTTCTATTCGCAATTGTTTTTAATTTCAGTTTTTAAAAATGTGACCGTATTCAAAAGCTTAGATAATTAAAAAACAAAATTATTACACCTACTTTCGTTGGTGTTTGCGTTAAAACGAGAAAATTTTCCCCGTATGGGAAAACATTAAAATAGCGAAGCGGACATTAAACAAGAAAAAAGCGAATGGAATTTTGTTAAAACATTAGAACCTATGCAAGAAGACTATCTGAGTTCTATAGGCGTTACTGTTTCTGGTACTTCCAAACTATGACAGCCGCTAACAGCCATCTTGGACAGCAACGACATGTACTTAGTTTCAACAAAACAGAGAAAAGAACCGTACAGGTCCTTGGAGGTGCAGTAAGTGCGATACTATAGAAACATGGTCATCTCACGTGGGATATGAACTTGTTCCACTTTTTCTTGTGGGGTTTTCTTAAGTCGCAGATGTATTCGAACGAACCATAAGCTATATGAGTCGACAAAGACAACATAACACGTGTTTATCGGTAAAATTCATGGACCAAGCCTGCGTTCTGTTAAAAATCTTCCATCTGAAGAGTTATGTATTTTGTAAATGGTGAATCATTATGGATAGTGAAACAGCAAAAAAGGAGTGAATCCAACTTTCGGAGTTATTAAGCAAGGAAGCAAGGAATTGGCGAATTATAAAGAAACTTAATAGCGTTTTTATAACCGAAATAATTGGAATTTATGGATTTCAAGGAGCTCTCAATAATTGTTTCTACGTTACGGTTCATTATGGCATATTTACATTTAGATTACAAGCCCCTTCATATAAAGTTCAACTAATGCATCAATTAAATTCGACTGTCCATTTACAACGCCACAATGCCAGGCTTTCAAGACTGATTTAAAAAAAGTTCTTCAGTGATAAAATTCATTTTTTACTCAAGTGTTTAAGGCAAAATTGTTGTAATAACACATTGTACCCAGGAAAAGTAGCTGTTTGTGCATTAAAATCTGGTGTCATAGAGCAGTATAACATTACTTAAGTTTGAAGCCTGTTTAGGGCAGTTATCATATTTTTTTCTGAAAAAAAAAAGTTCGCTTGGGCTCATTACAACTTAATCTATCTCGATGATTTAAATTCAATTTAAATTTAAATGTGCATGTGAACTTGATTTCTACTGACAAGGCTAAGTTCAAACAAATTCGACCAGTAGTTTAAGAACTATTTTCAAAATTGCCTCACTGTGCAATGTAAAGGATTATAACTTTGAAGGAATCAAAGAAAGAACTAAGCAACAGAAAGAATATGAATATGTCAACAAACTTAAAATGGTAGAAAACCAAAAAGGGAAAAGCAAAAGAGAAATATGCTTACAAAAGTGGACACTAAAAGTTGAAAGTAAACAAAACGAAACGGAAAAATAAACAAGAGGGAGAGAAAATAATAACAAACATCAAAACAGAAAAACTAAAAAAGCATTAAAAAGGGGGCAACAACAACTAGAAAAACATTAAAACTTTAGTAAACAAAGCAGGCACGGCAGAGGCAAAACAGAGCACAACAAAGCAAAAGCAAAAAATAAAGAAAAATCAAAAAGAAAAACGTAAAAAAGAGATGAAATAAAAATAAAATTCATACCGAATATAAATGAGTTTTTACTGGGTGTTGTGTTTTTGTTGTTGTTATTTTCTTATATTCAAAGTTTTTTTTTTTTTTGTTATTTAACAACAAAAGAAACAGCAAGAAAACAGAGAAGTAAAACAACAAAATGAAATTCATTCACTTTTACAAACACATACACACACACACATACATACCTACATCCATATATATATACATGTACGGGAATAACTAAACTTGCTCTCATATGCACATGCATTTATTGTGTGAATGCAAAAGCAAAAATAAAAACGAATAAGTAGAGTATGACACAAGTTCACGTAAATGAGCAGATACCGCATGTTGGTTTCAAACACACACATACACACTCACAATTATAGAAAATACTAAAGCATACGTTAAGGCTATCGTTTTCATAGTAATACTACGTTAATATAGAAGCAGTAGCAGCAATAGCAACAGCAACAATAACAATAACAACAACATTGAATCTAGTAACCTAGATCCCCGAAAAAAATCTGTGTCACACACAATTTACAGAATTCAGGTTGCAATAGCAGCAGCAGTAGTTGCACGAGTAGTAGTACAAGCAACAGCAGCAGCAACAACAATTGTTATAATCATAAAAATCTGCTGTAAAGTACAAAAATTTTTATTTAATTTTTATGTGTTGTTTTTTTCATTCTTTTTTTTTTTTGTTTTTGCTGGAGAAAACTATTTTTCCCAACGTTACTAAATGTCACTAGAAAAAAACAAAAAAAAAAAACTGTTTTCGAGCTGCAAAAAAACAACAATTAAAATTGTTGTTTGCATAGTTGTGCTAAAAAGTTTTATTAAATTAACAAAATCAAGAAAAATAGCAAAAAAGAAAAACTAAAGCATATATACAAGGCATTTGCATTTAACATATAATTAAAGCATATTTTAGGGGATTTTCAAACTAGATTCTTACAATCTAATGCTATTATGTATTTAAAGTATTTAAAGAATTTAATGGCAACTAATTTTAAGCTTAAAACCTTAAATAGAATTAATTTTAGACACTAAATGGATTTAACAAAGATTTCACATCAAGTGCTAAACAAATGAGAAAGTAATAAATGAAGCATAATTTATGGGGCTTTTAATTTTATTATTTAAGGAAATTTTTTAATTTTTAAAGATGCAAACAATAAATTGTAACACATATTTATATCTAGAGGATTGCAGTCTACCTTTTAAAATATCTTTGGCATATTAATATATGTCCCCTTATAAGAATCAAAGTGAAGAAGCAAATGTATTGACCTGATATTAAAGTTAAATATCCTAGTTTTAATATTCGCTAACAGATAAATGATCATAGCACTAGAAATCAATGGAGTAAATAAGAGAAAACTTTAAAGCATACTTAAGCAATCAGCTTAACATGTCATATATTTAGGCTTAAATAATGATTTGTATTAGTAAAAGCTAGAAATTTAAAGAACACCTTCAATAAATTTGCCGCAATTGAAAATTTCCTTTTAGATTATCGCTATTAAAACGCTATTTATTTCAATAAATTTGTTTGTAAGTATTTTTAATTTTAATATTCAAATAAACATTTGTTAAGTATACTTCAAAGCAAAAGGAATTAAAATTTTTCATAAGAGTATTATTTTATTTGACTAAAACCATGTCTGAATTGAAACAGCTTTTTAAGAGCTAAGTAAAGCAAAAGATTAAATTTATAATGGAAATTTTCTTTATCTGTTTACTTAAATTGAGAAATTGTTTATATTTTATGAAATACTTTAAGGAGCAATTGTAAACAACACCTTCTGTTTAAATTCTGTTGTTTTAAAATACTTAATGAAATTTTTTAATTTTTAAATTAAAAAAATTCAATAAATCTTTCTCACAATATTTAAAGTATATTTCAGACCCAAAGTGTAACTAAATAGTTCTTCAAATAAAAGGTTATTTCAATTAAAAACTAGCACTTCATTGTTATTAAACAAATTTACAATTTCAAAGCATACTTTTGGGTTTAGAGTAATTTAAATGGAGTTATCAATAAAAATGCATCCTTAGTTAATCCTTAGTTAGAAACGAATAATTCAATAATAAAATAGATTAAGAGCAATTAATTTATTTAAATATATGAAATACGTTTCATTTCCACTTTATTTGAAGTATACTTTTAGGTTAACTACAATTTAAGAAAACAGCACCATGTGTCATGTTTTATTCTAAAAGAATTTATGTGAACTACATATGATTGACTTCCTATTTTAAACAAAAATTTAAATTTACATTTTAAAGTAGACTTTAAGGAGCGAGCTGCTTTGGTTGTGCGAGATATGGAGTAAGAGATTATGGGATTAACAAATCCTTTTTGGAATAAATATACATAGATAGCAAATAATACAAATTAAATGTAATTACTTTAATGGAAATTTAATATGAAGTATGTATAGGTAACAGTATTATTACAGCATACTTTAAGGAGTAGTTAAAACATTCTTGAAAAGAAATAAATCCAAAGAAAAGTTGAATCATATTTTATAACAAAATATATTCATTAATAATGTGAGTAAGTACTTTTAGTTCCAGCACAACATTTAAAAAATAGATATTAAAAATTAATGCAGTGTAGTGGACTTTCAGGCGTTTAGAAGTTTAAGTGAATATATACTCTTTTAAAGCAGATAAAAATCAAAAGAAAATAATTTTTGTGTGGCATACTTTAAGGCTTAACTACTGTTAAGCAGATTAAAAAATATTTTAATTGGAAAAACATCTGTAATATTTCAACAACTTCCGTTAAGCTCTTTTTGGAATCTTAACAAATTTATTTCTTAAGAAAGATTATCTTCATTTCACATAACGAACATAAGACGATGGTCATTCATTCAGTAACAAATGTACCTTTTAGAAAATCTATTCCTTAATGCCAGTATAACTTATGAGCACTTTGGTAAAGAGTTCCCCAGAGAAGTCTAAATGCAATATAATACGCAACAGCTAATGGCACAAATTAAGTTATAAAACCATGTATATCCGTGAAGTCTGGAAGCAAAAAAAAAAAAAAAACTTTTGCTCTTAATCAATTTTGTTTCTAAAAGTATGCCACAGAATGTTGTAAACGTGACTCTCTACTTTGTCATAAGAAATCTCCGCATAAACTTGACTAAATTAAATGATATTCTTTAAATTAAGTCTTATATGTACACATTTCACCCACTTACCAAAGAAATTTTGCACATTTGGAGCCAAAACTCAATTTATGTTAGTATTGTGGCGTTGTTGTTGCGTGTGGTAAATACATGTGAAGAAAGTAAAACAAATTCCATAAATAAAATCGTAATCCTTTTGAAAATATTAGAAAGAGTACAAGACGAAACAAGAAATGGATAAAATATAATCATAATAATAATGATAATTGAACACAAGACCAAGTCATACACATTCACTGAACGAATGGTAAGCATAGGGTTTTTCAATATTGAATTTTTTATTTGAAAAATTTAATTGAAATTTAAATTTCTCTGGTGGAAATTTTATGCGTCGCACCTGGGACTAATGGATTTTGCTAACAATGCAGAGGTCACTGAAATTGTATTTTTGTAGGTACTGTGTTGACTTATTAGACGAGAGCAAGTGGTTCAGTTTCTTAAACAAAGCGAAATGTGAAAAAATAAAACAATTTTATTTTAGAATTCTTCTTACAAAAGCTCTGAGTAAAAGTGCCATTAAAAGTTCGTCAAA
Organism: Sarcophaga bullata; assembly: GCA_005959815.1. Taxonomy (NCBI): domain Eukaryota; kingdom Metazoa; phylum Arthropoda; class Insecta; order Diptera; family Sarcophagidae; genus Sarcophaga; species Sarcophaga bullata. The sequence continues at coordinate 285,644 of QOCX01000114.1, forward strand.
TCCATCGTTCTGGGAGCGATTTCAAACAGTTGGTTCCGCCGCTCATACATAAAATTAACACAACATGAGTGATGTGACCTGACTAAGGAGTTGTAATGATAAATCATTGCTTCCTATAATTTTTATAAAAATATAGAGAAAAATATGTCCTTGAACTTTATTTGGGTCTATATAACAGTAAGCGGACTTATCTTTAGCTATGAATGCGTAATGTGGTGAAAATACCTTGACAGCATAAGCCAGCGCCTGTGGGCGAATGAGTAATAATATCGATCATTTTAAAATCGTGGGAAAATTAGGAGCAGTCTAGCACCTCGTGAAGGATTCCGTTCAAACTTTATGGATGACATCGGAACCTAGTTTGAACTGTAATCACTTGTAAGATAAATGGTGGTTTTTAATCCGTATTGATAACAGAAAGAAGGGAGAAAAAACAAACTAGGTTAGTAGAGAGGCACTTAAAAATCGATGACCACATTTTTAAAGTTATTTTGAATATAATAGAGCCTAGATGAATAGAAGGAAGGCAACAAACAATCTGAGGGGCACGATAGCAATTAAAAAATATGACGACTTTGAACGGAATAACATTGATCATGAGAACGAATTCCTCAATTAAATGATTATGAATAATGTACGACAAATAATGTGCGACACAAACCATGAACGAAGCAACATGAAGCTTGGCAGCCTGTGGTAAAGTTAGAATGGACACCAAAAAAGTTATTGCTGTGTGCCTGGCGGAATTGAAAGGGAATTCCAATGTTTGCTGTCAACAACTAACGAAATTGACACAAGCAATTGATTTAAAACCGCCAATGTTGATGAATAGAAAAGCACACGATTGTACTTCACATGTCTTCGACAACCTGACAGAAACGAGAAAATCTGATTAGAATATTTTGAAGCATCTATCGAATTGATCATTCATATCATGCATGTCAGCAGTGGGATTAGCTTTTCACTCAGAAATTTCAAAAGTTTTACACTGATGGACTTGCATCTTTGTGGCAAAATGTTTTCCATTAAAGCCGCACATTGTACGAAATTGGATTTTAAAAAAATGTTTTTCAAACCAATGAAGAAGTGTGTAATTTTTGGTTATATTTTGCTTTTTGTATCACAGACTATGTGCAACTTTTCAGCGACACCTCTGAGGATTATAACCAATCATTATTCGCAACATTAAGTGGTGCTTTTCAGTACATATTTAATACAGGTTTTCTTTCGTCTCTGCAATACCTTCACAACCTGCTAAAAAATGTTTTTAAATAAACAAACGAAATTTGTGATGAGAATAATTGTACGAATTTGGATTTTAAATATCGAAAGTTATGGCATTTATGGTCTATTTCATGTTTGGCTAATGTAAGTCCATGCGTATAAGTATGACCATGAAGATGGTTTGCTAGCTCAACAAAAAAAATTGTACATCTTATTGTAAAATGTATATTAAATTTCCATTAAAATCTGTTATATTTATTTTTGAGTTGAAACTCCAACTTAAAAGACTGTGTACGGAAGAAATCTAGGTTAATATCAATAAATATAACACAATAACAACAATAATAACAAAAACAACTTAAAAATAGAACAACAACAAGAGCAACAAAATCGAAGAATGAAGATGAAATATGAATAAGTGAATGAATGAATGAAAGAAATATTTGTATAAAGCCACAATACGATTTACTCATACACTCAATACAATCTCATACAATCAATTGCTAAATCTCTCTCCCTCTCTCTCCACTCTCTGTCTTTCTGTTTGTGCCTTACATACATATAAAGAAATCAAATAAGACATGAAACGAATTATTGGCAGACTCTATCTCTCTCTCTCAATAACTACTAACAGCAAAGCAAGTCGAAACGAAGTGAAGAAGAAGCAGAAAAACAAAAAAAAAAGTTATTGAATTAATAACACCCGCATGCTACAAATAAATCGAACAAAATGTCGCTCTAACATTTATATGTAAACACTTTGCATTCACTCATACATACATACAAGATACATACATATACTGTCTTTGAATTAAACTAGAAAAACAAATAACAATAATATTGAGAGACAGTTAGTATGAGCAGATTATGAACGAGTGTGTATGTATGTGTATGTGCATAAGAGAGCAGTGTTTAGGTATGCAAGTGACAACCATAAACCAGTAGTCATAAATCTCTTATGATATGAAAGCCAGCGACACACACACTTACACACACTTATATGAATGCATTTAAAATCGAAGACTCACCAACAGGAATACAAGTGTAAAAAGTCAAGCCGAACACATAAAAACTAATATTTACAGACAGGAAATTCAAGTAAAATTGTAAACGAACGATCGATAAATATATAAAGAGTAGTTGCCAGAAGCAGAAGAAGCAGCATCAATAGCATAGACAGTAATATTTCTCTTATGCTTCTTTCTCTTCTTCTTATTATTATTGTTTTTAATAGAGAGCAGCTGCTGTTGATGTTGCTGTTGCTGCAGCTGCTGTTGGCTTTGAGTCGTATGTGTTCAATTCAAAGATCATTGAACCAGTAACCCATACATCCACTTATACCTATACTCCATAAAGTATGCAGTATTTATATATTCATGTGGCATACTTTAAGGCATAAGTTTACAATATAAAGTTACAAACCGCATTATTGAAATTTTATTTGTATTTTTTCTTCTTCTTCTCCTTCTGCCAGTATAATGTCCTGTATTTTATTCTACTCTACTCTTCCAATGCTCCTGTTCTCTTACTCCTCTCGTCTTTAGGTTATATATTCTGGCTTCTTAGGTGACGTTGTTACTGTTGTTGTCTGCTTATCAATAGAATTTTTTATATGTCTATGGGCTTGTTTGGTTTTATCGCTTCTCAACTTCCAATGTTTTTTTTTTATTTTTTATTTTTTTATAAAGAAGTATCAGTTGAAGTTTTAGATGCTGTTGCTGTTGTTTGTTGTCTTAAAATTGTATTACAAAAGCAAGGAAAAACTATCGAACGGTAAAGTATCAACAACATAAACTTTTTTCTTCGTAATTTCTTGTTTTTGTTTTCTTCCTTGTCCTGTTGTATTATATTCTGTTGTAGAGACAACAACTATAAATTTTTTTTATTTATTTTAACTTCTAATACTACTACAACTACTACTTTAAAAGGGATTTATCATGTGTATGGGTATGTTTCATTTTTTCGTTTTATCGATAAAATATTGTTGCTCGAAACAATAGACCTGGATTCGTTTACTTTCTTTTTATAGTTTTTGATTGTATTTTGCCATAAACAGATTCAAATCTTTGTTTTGTGTAGGTTGCCTCAGTTCCAAGACAGTGCTTGTAATAATAAATCAGGAAAATTAATATACAACACAGTAAAGAGAGAAATTATAGCACAACAGGAGGAATTACATTGATACTCACAATAGTTACATTACCAGAGGTATTTTGAAAAGGATAATCAAGTAAAGGCTTGAAGTGGGCGTTGCACATTCACATATAATAACAAAAAATTGTTGACAAATTCTAGATTTCAACTCTTTTTCAATAACTGCGGATCAGCCAATTTTCAATAGAAAACATCGTTTTAAAGCTGTAATACAGTTAAGTTACGAAAGCTCAAAAATTTGAGGTCTTCTGGTAACATGAATTGGAAAAGAAATCTAAACGGAATGATTTCAATTGAAAAATGGAACGTAAACCAGAGAATATGCTTTGAGTGCTATTTAGAGAACTATAAAATGCGTAAAAGTACTCATATTAGTGACCCCCTCTCCTTGATAAAATTACGGGATAGATTTTCACAGAAATCAAGTTGTGTGTGTTACTTTTTCCCATCAATTGCGAAAACTACAATTTAAGATAAGTAAGAACAGTTTTGAAGAGCTTTTCCTGGGCAATTACTTACTATCGAAAACTTTTACTGCCGAGAGGCGCTTGTAGTCGTAAAAAAGGTTTTTTTAAATTAAACTTAGACTTCTCATCTAATAGGCCAAAACACTGTCAACTTCACCAACGCAAGTACTAAGTGTACGGTAACGGTATTATGAATAGAAGAAGAGACAGCTAAGCAATCGTTTGTTTTTTTAAGGCAACTATCCCGGTATTCGGATGATTGATAGGTTAATGGAGGCTGGGACCAGATTGACTATTTAGAATATCGATCTCTCGTTCGAAATCGACTATAAATTGTTGGACCCGCCACTCATGTATAAAATTAACGCACACCACCTAGTTGCGTAAGAAGGTTTTTCGTAATGTATGTGATCGATACAGTGTCTGTTTAAGAGGTTATATCACTCTTATTATCATAAGATATTTTTTGAGCTTCTTAGCATGCACGCACCGAAGGCGATTGGGGTATATTCTGCTCATGGTCAAATAAGAGAAACAGTTGAACCCAATTACTCAATTTTCTTTCCACTGTAAAGCAAACAAGTCAAGGCTTCAGGGTTAATTTTATTCGTAGAATAATGTCAGAAGGTTTTATAAGTTCATTACAAATGCACCCTAATAGCTCCTTACCTCCGTTCTGAAACATGCAGCTTAATTGTTTTTAAATCGCGTAATCGCAAATTTTGACCACTTTATGTCTAGTCGGCGGAATCTCCACGCCATTGTCATCGATTGGTTTCGATGCATCACCATCTTTAGAGGCGGAATTGGTATCATCATCGCCTTGTAATAGCGTAGTGAATTCTGTCTCCATGCACATACATAATTGGTCATTACAAACCTTCAGTAGGAATTATGAACTCGCTTCTCACACCACTATTATTGTGTGTGTTGATTTTAAACATGAGTGGCGGAACCTGCAGTTTAAAATCTACTCCGAACGAGAATTTTTTTGAAAAACTTTTCATGGCATTACTCTCAGAGTTTTTGCCAGCAATCTGGTGAGAAGAAGTTGCCGAAGAAGAAGATGTCTGACCTGAGGTTTGAACTGTGGTCTTACGTCTAATAAGCCAATAGACAACCTAGTAGACTACGGCGACTACATAACCTCTGCGAAAATTTGAATGATGACGAGCAGGGCAGTTGTATTGTAGAACAAAAAAAAAAAAGAATTCATTCCATTCTGAATGAATATTAAATATTAAAGAGTGATTATAATAATATAATGCAATCATTTTAAAATTCTATGCATATACGTACTCACTCTAATATAAAATAAATATTTCTTTAATAAAAATCCAAAGATCAAAGATAGAAAACGTGATTCGCCAGGATATTGCCATATCCTATGAAACGTTTCATACATGCTCTCTATGGCACCGTATATTTTTCTATTGTCAACTATAAAATATTAATAACCGGCGTCATAAATTTGAATAGTAAGTCTGTCATCATAAATATTTTATCGCATTGCTACTACAAGGATTTATAGATCTTTTGTATATAAAATTTATGTGTGCGTAGTGTGGGAGAAAAGCAAACAAATTTTGCAAGACTTTAAGGATCAGCATACGACCGCCCATTACATTTATTTAAATGAGTATTTGTCTACGAAATAAACAAAAAAAAAACCAAAAATCAGCTTAAAATTGTTATTCATCATCATATTCATTTTGTTTTTGTTAGTGTGTGTGAGTGAGTATGTATATGTATTTCCTGTTCTGCTTTTTTATAAACTAACACTACCTTCTTCCTTCCTCAGAGTGTGAAAGAGAGTCAGAGATAGAATGCGTAAATAAAAGTTTAGTTGGGCATCCATATGTAGTGCTCATATAGTGTATGTTTTGAGGCGCATTTGTGTAGGCGTGTGCGTGAGTGCTGTTATTAAGTCAAATCACGTTGTCACTTATTTCTTATGAAATATTTTGTTTCTTTTTCATTTTTTTCTTTGCTTCACTTTTACTTTTGCTTCTTCATATTCTTTCATTTTTTTTTTTCATTTAATAAATGATGCTTTATTTAACACATACTTAACCCACAAAACATGAACAAAAATAAGAAAGAAGAGAAGAGCAAAGCAAAATAGAGTAGAGTAGCAGAAACTGCAGGTAACCAACCGGATGACAACCCTAAACATACATCACTCCACTACTCTATCGGCTTATGGTAGAGCACAACAGCTACCACATGTACATTCATTCCGATGCTTTATTACATTTTTGCGGTAAAAGCGTCTACAAAAAAAGAAAAAAAGGACAATTTTTCTACGTGTTTTTTCCTGTGTTGTGTTTTTTCTCTTTTTTCTTTTTTTTTTGTGGGTTTAATGTGTCTTGTAAAGACATCATGTACAACCTGTGTTTACAAGTGGGCTGAATTGATCAGGTTTTTACATTTTTATACTTTAACTTTCACAGACAGATAGTAATTATGACAATGATGTGCAGCTAATGCCTGTTTTTGTAACGACACAATGCAGATTCAATAGTACAAAGGGTATAGAATTTATTTACACAACTCTACGGTGTGATATTTTGTGTGGATTCGATTAATTATGGTCCCCAGAGTTTATAAGAACCAGGAAGTATTATTCCTTAGAACTTTTCCCAATGTTTAAAATTAAGAAGTTAGTTTACGGCTGATTAAGATGTTTGAGCGGCAGATTTGCAAGCAATTTTCCACCATTACAAAACGCAGCCCCTAACTGTAAAAATTAAGATTAACTTAAAAACAAATCGGGTTGAATAGGGCTGAGGTCCCCTTTTCATAAAAGTCGTTGTTTTCAATAATTTTTCCCCACTGAAAGTAACCCTAAATGGAACTAAAAACTGGTGTGATTTTTTTCGGTCTCTCGAGAAAAAAGAAAAGGATCCTTAACAATTTAACCTCCTGCCTCTCTATTTAGCCTCAAAACTAGTGGGGAGTTTTATGCAAATAATGTTGTAGTTGTTCTTCTTCTTTGTTTTTTTTATATGAAATTTGTTGTTAATGTTGTTGTAGTTTTTCTTTTTTTTATGAAAATTGTTTTAATGTTGTTGTTGTTGTAGTTGTAGCAGTTTTATGCTCATTTTATAAAACATTTTATGTTTAATAGAAAATGTTGATGCCGTAACATGTTCTCATGTTAATTCATAAGGAAATGCTATGTTCTCTGTCTGGCTTTAAAAGGGTGTTGCCAGCCAAAGGCTTGTTAGGTTTTGTAAATGATTGATGATATTCATCAAAAAGGGACATCGAAAGGATTAAGAAACGGATTTCAGTAGTTTTCCAAATGGTTAGAAAACAAATAAAAATGGAAAATAAAATCGTTTAAAATTGTTTGTCGCCATGGCTTGTGTGGAAAATTATTAAACGGTCTTGGCTGAG
>QOCX01000114.1:292896-320004 GCA_005959815.1 Sarcophaga bullata
AAAAAAAAAAAAAAAAAAAAAAAAAAAAAAAAAAAAAAAAAAAAAAAAAAAAAAAAAAAAAAAGTTTTGTCATAAATATTTAATTAATTTTGAATAAAACAATATTATCTACTAAAAAAATAAAATAAAAAAAACGTACAATAAAATTTTTAATTGACTTTTTCCCGGCAATTTTTTTTTTTATTAAATTTTTAATTTCTGAATGCTAATTTGAATAATATATATAAAATCTGTATGTTAATAAAATAATAATGAAATGAAATAAAATAAAATTAAAAAAAGCAAACAAATTACCTTTTTTTTTGAACTTAATTTGTGGCTTTTTATTCGTTCACATGGCAATTGAAGTCATCGTACGAATTAAAACTCATTGAATCTGTAAAAAAAGAAAAAAAGGAATAAAATTAGAAAAAAAATTGTTTTAAGCGGATAAAAATTAAATTAATATTTAAATAAGTCTCTCTCTCTTTCTCTCTCTCTCTGTCTCTCTTTCGCTCGCTTTTTCACTCGTATACAATTGAATGAAATTCACAAAAATTTAATTTTAATATTTATACTCTCCTCGAAGCGACATGCGAAAAATAAACTGAATTTTAATTACACTGACACACACATATACAGTGAGCATCAGATTAAAGTAGACACCACCTCACATTATTTGAAAAACGTGTGGCTTATATTCATAAAAACAGTACAATCAAAGAATAAATATTTTGTAATTCATTGGAATCATTTTTAGCTACTAAAATGAAGTGTTTATTTCCATTTAACACTCACTGTATATACCTAAACACTCAAAGCAGGGCGGTGGATATTTGAATGGCAAGGATGGAGGATAATTTAACATAATTTTATTGTCCCTCAAAGTATGTGCGACAGGGAAGGTGGATGTCATCAGTTAAAAAAAAGTATCGAATAAAAATCCTATTGGCATCTTTCTTAATTGAGTGTCTGCCTTTGTGTTAGAAGCGGCTGGTTAAACACTTATCTTGCTTACTTACTGAACTGGTCATTGCAAAATCGCTTCTCACACTACTTACGTTTATGTTATATTTTTACACATGGGTGGTAGGAGCTACTGTTTAAAGTCGACTCCGAACTACAGACTTTTTTTTTGGTAAACTTTTCATGAAAATTTTCTATTGCTCTTAAAGTTTTTGCCAGCAATTTGCTAAAAGGGATTTCGACGAAGAAATAATTTTTTATATTTGTTGGAAATGTCTGTCTTAGGGTTTGAACCGAAGCCTCATGTCTAATAGACCAACACACTACCTACTAGACTACGGCGCCTTCAACCTTAACACACTGAATTATGTATCATCCTAGAAGATCTTGGAAATTTTAGCTCCTTCCTGTGGCATTATTTAGATATGTTCTATGACATTTTAGCCTGTTCTTGTTCTAATTGATGCCTAACCAATAGGCTTGGGATTTTCCATGTTAACCTCCTGTAGTTATGCTTGTCCTCTTCGGTTCTCATCCAATTGACTTTGGATTTTTCAAGTTTATCTCCTATAGCAGGACTATTTACCTCTTCATTTCCATTTGTCTCTTCAAACATTTTTATCCATTCGAAGTAGACACTGCTTAATAGCACGTGCACACATCGGAATGATTAGGTAAATAGAGACACAATTTGGTTGTAGTAGCGGACATAGGTAAGCAGTTTAGCCCACCTTCAGTTCTGTGTCATCTGTGTAGCAACTATAGGACTAACTCACAGGATTTTCAAAACCACATAAAAGTGTTTTTCATCACTTTCGCTAGTTCAACACTAAAAGAATATCCATTACTACAGTCTGTAGTCGACAGGCCAAAAGTGACGGCTTGTATCATAGTTTTCAAAGTCCTATTTAGCAATTATTCCCCAGCAATATATTTTTTATAGTATCCTAACATTGTTCTTCCTTTCTTCTACATTAAGAAAAGTTTCTCAAAATTTTCACCAAAATTATTGAGATTTCATCTTAAAATAAAATTTTTAATATCAGCAATTAATGATTATGACAGGTCCTTACCGCTGTCATTTACAACAAACATCTGACAGCATAAAATTTGTTAATTTAATTTAACTTTTAATTGTGTGGGACATACGTACATAAGGCCAAACAGTTAAATAAAGACGCATGTGGTAAAATATGAAAGGATTAGAAAGGATATTTGTCAGCAAAAACCTCTACTCCTGTTTTTTTTTTGTTTTGTTTGTTTGTTTGATTTTTCGAAAATACTTTTGTTTTAATAACTTCACGAGTTTATTTGAAAACCACAGACCATAGATTAATTTCATAATTAAAACACTTGTGATATATAGTATAAGGATACAAAGGATACTCATATGAACGTACGAAATAAAATTGAAATTAATGGTGGTTTGGGTGTCATGGTTGAGTGCAAATGAAAAACTTTTTTTTTTTTAACGAGCAAGGAGAGCAGAAAAAGCTATTGAAATAACCTGGTGCCAATGACGTTGGTGGTTAAATTATTACGATGATGATGGTGAGCGATGTTATTGAAAATTATGCACAAGAATATTTGGTAAAGGGGGGAAATGACAGTTAAAAACCATATAAATCGTTATTTTTTTCTTTTTCTTTTTGTGAGTATAAAAGGAATAAGGCACTAGAAATAACAAAACTTTACTGACATAATTTCAATAGAGTTTGCACAAGTTTTACTGGCATGACAAGAGGGAAAACTATACCGTGTGACATAAATTCTAAAGATACTCGAGAGTTTTTAATATTTAGTTTCCCTTCATTCGTGAATATCAAATTTTATTTGCTTTAGTCTGACGACTAAAGAGAAAGAAAATATTTTCGAATCAAATCTCTACAATAAGTTTGGCAAACAAAGAAAGGTGGTAACAAAATCGGTAAGAGATAGAGGGAGAGAGAAAGAGGACTGAGTTGTAGTAGTAGTAATAGTAGTAGCGCAGTAGTAGCGCAGTAGTAGTAGGTAAACTGTTTGTGCCTTTTCTGGCGTAACTGGGTTAATTGATATTTGATAAAGCAACATGATTAATCAAGTCAAAAAGACAAAAACAAAAGCGGAAAAACAAAAATGGTAACACAAGAAACTTTATTGAAAATAATCAAGGAGAAAAACAGAAACAGCGAAAACTTTTGCTATGAATTTTTCATTTATGATTTAAACTTTTTCGGATATAAAATTTTTTAGACGTTGATTTAGGCCAAAATAAGACAAAAAAAAAAAAGAAAACGATAAATTTGTTGGCAGTAAATATTATTATAGAACTTGTCAAAATCATAAAAATTAAATTTTGTTTTCCATAAAGAAAGAAAATGAAAAAAATTATAGAAATTAACACAACTCATCGCTTACAGTGAAAGCCAAGCACAGTTATCCATTAATAAACCGCTGTTTCTCTCCTTTCAACCATACAACACTGTTATACTTTTTCTAACTCTCTCCCTCTACCTCTACCTCTATTCCCCTCTCTATATGCTGTACATAACATACACACAAAATGAATTTTACCTTCCGTATAAAATTTGTATGCATTGAATAATGAATTGCTTTATAACTTAACTTTTAACGTTCGCGTTGCATAATTTTGGGCGTTATACGTTTAAAAATGTTTTTATTCGTAAATTTGTTATTGCTCTGCCTCTTACTTCCCCTACCTCTCTCTCTCTCTCTCTCTGTGTGTGTGTGTGTGTGTGTGTGTGTTTAATTTGTAAACTTATAACAGAAAATAAACGAATTCAAAATTTCAAGTTATTAGCAAACGTTGTTGCCAGGATTTGTATAATGAATTCAATGAAATTGTTTACTATTCTACTGCTGCTGCTAAAATCAAGCATGAAAGAGAAAATATATACAGAGATATATAGAGAAAGAGAGCGAGTGAGAAAGAGAGTAAAGTATTTATGGGGGGCATATTTTTAGGCGGTTTCATGTGTTCATAGAGTGCTAAATAGGAAAAACATAAATATTTAGCATATTTAATTGGTACTATATTTGGTAAGAGTATAAATTCAGGTACATATGTACATATGTATATGGTTCGCTATATTTGAAATAAAATTATAAAGAATACTCACTCAATGCGTAAGGCTAACGTATGAATATGAATATGTACACATACATATAATTGCTAGCAATAGGTAAAAAGAGTTTACAGGCCTTAATTATAAATGATTTGGAAATTAAAAAATTTAAAATTTTAGTAGTCAAGCTTATACAAAAAGTACATTCACCCTCAAAGTTATAAGACATCAGTGTCAATGCCAAGAGCTCTATATAATACGATAGACTCTTCAGTTGGAAATCTTACAATGTTTGAATGTAATTAAGGTGGGTTTTTAATTTTTTTTTTTTACTTAAGATTTAAATCGGTAGTTTGAATGAAAAAACTACGAGGTTTTTAAGATGACTTGAAGATTGCTTTCTTGATTCATTTGTTTTTTGATGTTTCAATCTCGAGTTTTATTTCTAATTTTCGAGTTTTAATTTTCAAATACTGACTTTTAATTCTTAACCCGTCAGTTTTATTTTCAAATCTAGAGTTTATTTTTCAATTCTAGAGAGTTATTTATAGAATGCGAGTTTTATTTTTTAACTCGCGAGTTTTATTTTTTAATTCGCGAGTTTTATGTTTTAAGTCGCGAGCTTGAGTTTTATTTCTAAAATGATATAAAATATTAAGTTCAATGACTATGATTGACTATTGTGATAAATGAAAAATTAATTTCTTCAGCTATAAATAAAACTAACGACTTAAAAAATTCCAATTTTAAAAACCGCAGAGTTGAAATAGAACTCGATAGTTTCATAACAAAAGTTTATAATTTAAATTCGCAAGCAAAATCAGAATCAAGCCTTAAGAAATAAAATGTTAAAAAAAAATCTCGAGAGTTGAACAAAACAAAGGAATAAAGAAAATCAAGTTTCTTAAATAAAAGTTAGGATTATAAATTAGAGCTATTGCTTATATAATATTCACACTTCATTATGAGAGTTAGTTAAACTAATCCCCTCGCTTCGTATGACTTCATTTGAACATATTGCCATCAGAATATTTTCGCTCCGACACTCCCAGTAGCAACATTATCTGGTATACGAATTGATCAAAGGCAAATAGTGAAACAGAAATTCTACCAAGTAAAAACCTACACTATCGAGAGATGTGCTTTATTCAACCAGGGCTGGAAGTATAGAGCGCAGGACATAAGAATATCTGATAGTCAGGTTTCCATTCGAGAACTCAGTTCCTATGGTTGACTCCAGGTTAGAATGGGTATTTGCTAAGCGACTAAGCAGAGTAGGATCATAGACAATTCACGCCAATGAACTGGCGAATTAGTTTGCGAAAAATATAGCTTACATTTCCATGATGAGGCCAGAACCTTTCTACGGAGTGTGGTTTAAAGACTTACATTCATAGAAGAAAAAGAAGAGAAACAGACATACTATGCAAGGCAAACTGGATTGAGACATTTTAAACTATTTGCTGTGGAATTACAATTAGAAGTAGTTTGAAAGTTCTGTAGTATACTACTCTGTATTCTAATACTCTGAGGATAGCAAAAGGCATCACTTGTTGAGAATTGAGATCTATTCAATGCTAATATATAGACTCAGTGGTAAGACGAACGCATCACCAGAACACATACTTGTGAGGCGTCAATGCGCCTCAGAAGGAAACACCTGCATATATATCCAATAATTGATAGGCAGAATTTGTCTTTACTAACGCTGAACAGCAACCTAAAGTTTGCAGGTTTACAGTCTGGTGGGAGACATTAACCTAAGTTGAGGGCAGTATAATAAAACGGCTGTCAAGGAAGATTGTTACCCTAGGTCAGACATCTCTAACAAAACGAAATATGAAAAAATATTTCTTCGCCGACTTCCTCTTAGCAGATTTCCAGCAAAAACTCTGAGAGTAAAAAAAAATGGTCATGAAGAGATCCTCAAAAATCTGTCTTTCGGAATCGACTTTAAACTATAGGTCCCGCAAATCATGGATAAGATTAAAACACATAACATAAGTGGTGTGGGAAACTAGGTCGTAATCCGAACGGAAAGGCAGAAATGATCAATTATTTATGTATGTAAGTTCAGATAACATCGATGTGTTTTGTTTCTTTGAGATGCATTACATCGGAAAAAAAATCGCTTATTTTGAAGTCCTTTACTAAGTCCTTAAATAAGTTATTATTTTTTTTTAAACAATTCTTTCAAAATTTGTAAAATTTTTAATTATTTTCACAATGATTCATTATTAAATACAACAATTAAAATTAAAAGAGTATGTATTTTCATTTAAATTTAATTTCTATTTAAATTTAAAAGTTTTTTTAAGTGTCATGTCCTTTATCAGCATGACAGATTTTTGCTTTTGTTTTCTGTTTCCATTGAAATCAATTACAATTTGCAAGTAAATTAGGAGGAAAACAATTATTGACGCTCCAATGAAAAGGGTTTCACGTTCAAAATCAATTAAACACGATAACATTTTATGACACATTTTATGATGCAGTTTTTATCCTGTTTTTTTTTTTTCTTCTTTTTCTATCATTTTAATTTTTTCGTTTTGTAATGCAGTAGCAGACCAAAGCCAACTATGAATATTGAAAATGACACAAAATAATTACAGAAAAACAGAAGAAAGAAAAAAAAAACAAATTTTTATGATATTCACAACTTTTTAATTACTTACCACTCACACACTTACATATGTACATGCATGCATGCTTACATACATATTTAATATATACTGCATAAGGATAAAAACAACAACAAATTTATTAAATATGAAAGGAGAAAAATAAAGAAAACCAATACAGTTGCACACAGTACAACTAATGAAAAAATAACAGAAAATATTGCAAAAACAAAAACTGAAAATTCAAAGTAAAAAAAAAGAGAAAGAAAAAGAAAATTAAAAAGTAAAAAAGAAAAAAATCAAAACGAATCATATAAAAATGAATTTTATAAACTATGCGTACGTACATATGTGCATGTGTGAGTGAAAACAAACTAATAAATAGAATGGTAACACTATATACATACATACAAAGACAGAGCAATTCATTTTAATTTTGTTTCGTTCTTTCTTTTTTCCAGCAATACATTCATATCCACAGTAATAAAAGGATACAACCACTGCATATAACCAATTTGGTTGATGCAACGATTGGTAATAAAAAAAAGAGAAAAAACAACAACAACAATGTGAAATATATGAAATATTTGATACAACAAATATGATAAAAACAAAAAAGAAACATGGAAACACAAGAAAAATTAAAGCAAACCAACAAGAAACTGATAAAATGAAAAATGATGGCAAATAAACACCATAAAACTTTCTCTTACACACACATAAGAGAGCTGTGCCATAAAGTAAATTGAAAAACGAAAAAAAAGTGAAAACAACACCAACACCAACACCAATAGTAACATGAAATACTCAATATGTTTGTTTCAAAAAAATATTTACATAACGGACCAACAGAAAACAAGACCAAAAACAAATATGCTCACTAAACAGTCACACGTACATCACTCACCCATACACACATACACACAATTATCAACTGAAATGCATGACAGCCCTTCTTCTCCTACATACAGACACACACTATCGTGGTGCTCAATCTTTTTTGTATTCATCAACAGTTATTTTAGACTTTTAGGCACACACACACTCTCACCCATATGGATACGTGGGTAAATAAAAAATGGTTTTTTGAGTAGAAAGAAAAGAAAAAACTCATGCATATATTTAGGTTGAACATCTTCATATCGATCAAGTTGTTAACGAATTTTTTTTTTTTTTATTCTGAAGGTTATTACACCCAAAATGCTTTCAGTTGTAACAACAAAAATTATTTTTTAAATACTTTAAGACATCAGAAACAAAAAGTACAAATTACTGCAAGGAATACTTAAAGAAAATATGTATGCCTAAAAAATAGGGAATTTGCATTAAAACGTAAAGTATTGAAAATAAAATTTAAACATTTTTACAACAAAAGTTTCTTATTTAAACTCGCGAGTAAGAAATAAAATACAAAAACTATGGTTAAAAATAAAACACCGGAGTTTTATCACAATCACAATTCTTAAATAAAACTTAAGATTCTAAATTAGAGCTTCTGCCTCTATAATATTGACACTGTGTTATAACAGTCAGTTAAACTAACCCCCCTCTCTTCACACGATTTCATTTGAACACTTTGCTTTCGGGATATTTTCCCTCAAGCAATGGCCCTTTATCTCTATTGTGTAATGAATTTATAAATATATGTATATACGTATCCAGCAGAGGCTAGCAATATCACATGTACCCTCTTGCTGCCAGTGAAATTGAGCTTCATTGTTGCTTATTTACATACAAACATATGTAGGTATATAATTGACCATTACAATCTCTCAATCAGAATTACGATCTAGCTTCTCACATCACTTTTTCAAACACGTTGCAAATTTAAATACGATTGTATTTATAAATTAAAAAAATAATTAAATTTAAAAAATTAAACAAATTTTTAATTTTTTCAACTAAATTCCTGAGTCATAGAAAATGTTGTTAAGCAAAATATTCATTCCTCATTCAACACAGGCAAAAAAATATTAGAAAAAATTACCCTTAGCAACATTATTATTACGATCTTATAGAGAAACCCTTTACAATGTTAATTATAGTTAATGAAGATGCGTAAAACAAAACAGAGATCAATAAACCCACAGCGTACATATGCGAATGACAATAGTGAGAGAGAGAAACAGAAAGGGGGAAAAATATAGATTTTATGAATGGAGAAATTAAAAGCAAAAGTTATTTAAAAATAGAGAGCCTAACAAAAGCATGAATAATCGGGGGAAAAATATAATCTGATTGGTGTTACAAAAAAAAAAAAAAAATCATATAATTTGGGTGTGAACTTTACAGTTATAATGGCGTTAAAGTTTTGTTATTGTCTAACCTGATTTCTGCTTCTTTTTCTGCTTTGATGAACAATTTTCTTCTTTAGCAAAATTTTTATAAAGCGTTTATCATACAAACAAACACATTCACTTTTTTTTATTAAATAAATATTGAAAATAGATCACTTTTTTATATAATTTTACACATTACACCTTTATTTAAATTATTTGTTAAATATTTAAAAGAATTTTAATTATATGCAAACAATTAATTATTTTTGACGCCACTCGAAGCGATGAACGCGAGTTACACTCTCTAAGTGAACGGTTAACTGACAAACAAACAAATCAAATAAGCTTTAGTATTGCCATCATTCCATTTGTCTAGTTGGTACTCATATTGTACAACAAGGGACTCTTTAATTTAAAAGTACATTAACATTTTACATATGTAACTGACCTATATTCACTCCTCAACATTAAAAAACGTACGTACAAAAATTGCTGAACATTTTAGCAAATATGATAAATAGGTAGTACTGTTCATACACTCAATATACATTGCGATTTGAAAATAGAGAGCCTTGAGTGAATCATAAGAATAAACAACAACAATGCAATTATAATTGCTTACGTCACATTAAAAGAGCATGATATTGGTGAACTTGAACTTGAACAAGTGTTTCTCTAATTGTAAGAAAAACAAGAACAACAACAACAACTGGATTACGCAAAAAAAATTTTGTGTTGTATTTTGTTATTGTGCGTAGTTACTGTTATCAAAAAAATATTTTTGTTTACTCACATAAAAAGTAAGCACAAAATGTACCGCAGATGGGAGTTGGTTTTTTAGAATACAATTTATGGTACTATTTATGGATACTATTTTAAAATGAGAAATTAGATACCGAATAGAGTAATAGAGGGTTTAGACTTAGGCAAAGAGTAGGTAAAATTAAAATCAAAATTATTATGAAAAATTTTAGTAAATAAGTCGTAAAGATTTTTGTAGACTTTCTAATGCTATGTTTGGAGGACTGATCTGCCTGTTAAGTCCAACAATTTCTATGAAAAATATCAATATGGGGAAACAGTTTCAGGAACTATGCACTAATATTTTATTTATTTACTTTTTTTCACCTGTATATGTAAGTAATTTATTTCCTCATGTTTCTTGTTTTAAGTAATTTTAATTTTATTTTTAAATCACAAATAATAGCTTTCACATGACCTATGAACTTTAAAAACATTCTACATTTATCATCATATCACTATTAACATCTCTGGCCTTTGCTTATTTGAGAACTAAGTACGCAGTGTGCTCTCTTTAAATTAACTTTTTAACTCTCTTTCTTCAATAACACTTCGCTTACATTTCTTTCGTACTGTAAAGCTTATTGTTATTGTTTATGATATTGATAAGTGATATTGTTTGTGTTTTTGTTTTGTATTGTTTGTGTCTCTTGCTTAAACTCTCTTGCTCTCTGTGCTAATTGCTAGCGTTGCCGGATTTTTTTTTAATTTTGTATTTCTGGAAAACCTTGTTTTTTTAGTGTTTGCTTGCCCGGGAAAATATATCATTTTATGCTGGCTACGAGTGACAGGTTTTTGAGAAACTTTTTCAGAGTTTTTGCTACCAATCTGCTGAGAGAAAGTCGCTGAAATAATATTCAATATTCGTTTTGCTGGAGACGTCTTACCTGGTATTTGAACGGTGGTCTCACGACTAGACTTTTCTTCGACTTTTTTACATTGCAATTGAAAATTATGGTCTGATCGGTATTTGGTTTCAATAAGCCAAACAACATGAGGTTTCGGAAAGTAATTTCACGTTGAGGCTATGACTTAAATATAAAGGAGAGATCATGCGATTTGGCATTATTAGACCTTTTTGGTCGAAGAAAAATGTCAAAGTTCATGATTACACTGAGCACTTGAAAACCAATCGGGTTACCGCTTGAAATTTTCGTAAAAGTGCTACTAAAACTATCTCAAGAAGAATATCTGCTGTAAGCAATGCAGAGGCTGTAGTTGTAACCACATAATGACAGATCTCTAAGTCATGTGTGACCTGAGGTATTTTTTTTTAATTATTACGGGCGGTGGCACAGATCATATGATCTGTGTAGTGTAATAGACTAGATTATCTAATAAGAATCGAACATACGAGCACTAGACAACCAGGACAATCACACAAAATAGATTTACTGATTGATAGCCACTTCTTTTTGAGATTATTCCTCTCGAATGTTTTTTATCTTCAGAAACTGTGGCACAACTACAAAATATCCTAATGATTAATAAAACAAATTTTAGTCTAGAACAATAGATATGAAATAACATCACTATTCATAGGAAATATATTGAGTAGAAAACGTGCAAAAATTTTATAAAAGAAGTCCTTGATGTCAATAAAAATGTTTAATTTTTTTCAAGCTTTTGGCAAATAATAAAACATAATTAACCATAGAATTAATAACAAATATTACTTTTTTTTTTATTAAATTGGCTCAGATAGAAATTTTTGTTTGGAAATTTGCCAAAATTATTTAAAAAAAAAGAGAAAAATTAATAACGAAAGTGTGTAACCCATATGTCATCCATTTAGGCTGTAAATGAAATGAAAAACAAAAATCATTTATCAACTCAATGACGATGGCGATAACGATGACGAAGTTGATGAAAATTATTACAAAAACAACATGTTGCAATACAAATAGAAATGCCAGCATTCCACTACAAAACTGCAATAAGCATAGAAAAAAGCATACCAAGTCTACAAAAAATGCCAAAAATAAAATGATTGGAGAAACCTTTTAATTTGATCAAACAAGTTGCAACTGCAATTAGAACTAAAAGGCTTTCACATAAAAGTTTACAAAAATGTTTGACTTAGACGTTTTTCTCTTCTGTCTTTTTTTTTCGTAAATTAAATTCATTTCACTTTTTTAGTTTCCAAAACTATGTGGGCTACTTGTAATGACCGCCGTCTGTGTTTGTTAAAGGCTGTTTTACATCCTCTTTTTTAGGCAGTTATTTGTGGCATGAAAATGAATGTGGCATGTTAAAAAAATATTATGTTTCAATTGCCTTATCTCTTTGCAAATGTATCACTTCTTAATGATCGATGACGAACTTGAAGAATTTTCAAAAAAAAAAAAAAAAAAAACTGGAGCATTGCATTCAGTGAATGTGTAAGCAAGTGATGGTGAAAGTGAGGGAGTTGGTTATAATTAAGGGCAATTACATTAAAGTCTGTTGAACTAATAAAAAAAAAGAACAAAATTATGGCAATTTAAAATGTTACTAAAGAAAAAAACAAAAAATTAATTTCTTTAAATAGGTTCTGAATTAAATGTCTCTCTTAACACTTGAAACCAAATAAAATTATTATAGTATGCGTAAATGAATGTAAGGTAGTAGATTAAATTTTCTATAATTTATGAACTGCCTACATCAGAAGATACTTCTTGTATTGCATATGTGCAATAATGAAGGAAAAACTATTAATAAACCCCCTATTTTTGCTTTTGCAGAAATTTTAACTTCAGAAAAAAGAAACACAGCACAAATCAATACAAACTTTTATAAAAGCTTTCGAGGAAAATTATCTCCTTGTAAAAATTTTACAAGCATTGAAAAAGATCTAGAACTTGCGTACTTAATAAGGCCATTACAACCCTTTAGTCTGGATTATATAGCTCCTCACACAGTTCTGGTAATTTTGTCGATTAAAGACGAAAACTACAGTTTGAAGTCGACTTCAAACGACAGATTTCTGAGCAACTTTTCATGGTAATTTTATTTACTCTCAAATTTTTGTTTGCCAGAAGACTGCTGAGAAAAAGTCGCCAAAGAAATATTTTTTCATATTTTGTTCTGTGCTATATGTCCGAGATAAGGTTTAAACTTCGGGCTACCTACTAAACTACAGACACTGTTCGAAATAAGAATGTTCTGTGGGGAATAAAAACAGAAGGGAATAACGCTATTCAGTTTAAATGCAGCTGGTCTCCTTCTTACTATTTCCAATAGAATACGACATTGCTTCAAAGACTGTCTGGAAGTTTAAAAACCGTATATGGGGGGTAAAACCCTATAAATTCATTACAGTTGCCGTCTCCAACAGTGGCTTGTGTTTCACTGAAATACAATGTAACTTCTCACACTACGCATGTTGTATGCGTGTGTTAGTTTTATAGATGAGCCGCGGGACCTACAGTTTAAAGTCAACTTCGAATGACGGATTTTTAAGGAACTTTTCATGGTAATTTGATTTTACTCTCGAGTGTTTTTGCTAGAAGACGGCCGAGAGGATGTCGCCGAAAAAGCATTTTTTTATATTTCCGTTTTGTTCGAGATGTCTGAGCCAAATAGACTACGGCGAATTTTGGAACACATACAATGAAGGAAACGTTCCTAAGGAAATTGATTGTGGCATGTGGCACCACCCAGAGAGCATTGCAGAACTTCTGTATATGGCCATGGCCTCCGCCTGAACTACAATACGGGGGCCAGGGAGCCCATATGCAAGTCGAGTACTACAATATAACACAGGTCAGATAGGAGATTGTGAATTTAACCATCTCAGGTGTTTACTCTAAAAGGTATAGGAACCCAAATACGTCATAGGTTCTACTCGATTATAAATCGCATTCCAAACTTCTTAGTATGACTTAAGGTCATCATATAAATACTTTTAAGTCTGTCGTCGTATTTGTAATTTAAAAACCTTTTTTTTTTCTAATGTAAAAATGCTATCTACAAGACTTATCCACCAGGCATAGCACTCAAGTCAAGTTGTTTGTATAACTACCCCCCCAAAACAGAGTTGACAATCCTTGTTTGTTAAGCATGTTTTCTTTGAAAATACGATTTTTTTATTGTCTTACATCCTCTTTAAGTCCTTATAACGCTTATAAATTTTTATTGTCGATTTTCTTCTTTTAAATAATTCGAAAAGATTTGAAAGCTTTAATCGCATGATAGATTATGGCATTGACCGATTATACTACCATTTATTCCTTCTCTCTGGCCATTCTTATTAAATTATTTCATCAATTCCCTTCAAGAGCACTTTGTTTTGTGGGAAAAAAAAAGAGAAGAGAAAAGAAAATGACCATTGAAAACAGTGGCTAATTGCTATAAATGGTTTTAATGCAAGAAACTTATACAACAACAACAGCAGCAACAACAACAACAACAATTATTGTAGGTTTAACAAAAGTATGAAATCGATTTTTACTGGCTTCTTTTGTTTTTTTACACAATTTTTTTTCTTCTTTTTTTTTTTTTTTTTTTTTTTTGCAAAAAAGGACAAAAAGTTTTAATAATGGCTTGGCCTGATCTGGTTTTATACACTGTCATGCATTGTTCTTCTATTGGCCACTCCATAAATAGTTTAACAATTCCTTTAAATAATAAGCTCAAGAGGATGAAATCATTGAATGAAGAGGGTGAACAAAACAGAAACTAAAAATTGAATAAAAGGTTCACAGGACCCAGAGTTTTGTTAATCGACTTACTGTGACTGTGCACCAAATGTTTCCTGTGTGTTTAACAGAATGACTTCTAACAAAAAAAAAAAAAAATCTCCTTTCTTAGGTTATAAACTGATGATGTTCAATAGTTCTTAATTTTATAAAAAAAAAAATAAAGCGACAGTGTGTGTGGGGCTCTGGTACAAACCCAGTTTCAAAGAGAAAGGGAGGAAGAAGGAGTATTTGCATAAATAATTGAATATAAAATAAAAGGAAAGGAAAGGAAAGGAAACGTATTCCAGTAAGAATCTACGAATCTGTTACGAACTTAACAAATCTATTCCAAATTGAACATAAAAGAGGTCTTACAATAACAACAACAACAATCAGTACTACTACTACTATTACAACTACCTCTGCTACTGCTATATGTGTAACACAAAAACAACAACAACACGAACATCTATTAAAGAGAACATCAACAGCTTTATCAAGTTAAACAAAAAAGAACGGAAAAGATATGAAAAAATATTTTTTTTTTATTTGCTTCTCTTGCTTTTCTAAGAGAGACAGACAGACAGACGGTATGGAAACAACAATAGCAATTTGCACATACAAAACCATACATAAAACACATTTACACCCACTCTCTTACACACATACACACATAAACACACACAAGTATAGACTGAAAACATATTCTAATACATACGCACAAGCATACAAACCCACAGATGTGTAAAGAACAATATTTCGAAATTAAATGAAGCATATGTATTGGCTGCTGCTGTAGCAGTTAAATGATACATTCAATTTAAAAATACACACACATACACTTACACATAAGAATATATTCTCTTCTCTGCTACTTACAAAGGCCCATATAACTGGCTTCATTTACATATTAATACTGTAATACGGTATTTTATGTGTTTTTCTTATACTCTCTCTCTCTCTCTCTCTCTCTCTCTCTCTCTCTCTCTCTTCGTAAACGGATTTTCTCTTTTAGCCACCTCTTTTGTGTTCTATTGAAAGGGCACGCAAACACACATACTCATGGTCTTTATGTACATATGTGTGTGTGTTTGGTCAATAGGAAATCATGTTAAGAAATCATCCATACACACACACTCTTTTAAGCATCTAAAGGCCTTTATATGAATGCATATGTAAATGGTTATCAATACAATTGACTACACAACAACTGCTTTCTATGAGAAGTATCTGTATTTGTGTGAGCGCGTGTGTGTGCGAATATTTTAAATAAATTTAAATGTAACGGTTCTGCTTACAGAAACATTTACTGTGTGCATATGGCTGCGTTTGACTATGTTTTGTGGTAAATTACTGAAGAGGAAACGGTAGTGTTGGATGAGAGTTCTTTTTGTGGTCAAAGGACCACTTAGTAAAGCAATTGAAATTCAAGAATTTATTGACTTTCAATGATTTGGAATTAAAAGCAAACCTAAACCTAACTGGTCATATTAGATATGGAGCGAATTTTATCAGCAAAAATGCAGAGTTTCAAATACGAAATAATGTTATTGGTTTGCGGCAATTGTGATTGGAAAAACACTCCTCCAAATGGATGTCTAAATATGGATCTTAAAAGATTGCAAACGAGATCATGGGTGGAAAAAACCACTCAGTAAACCGCGCCTGTTAACGCAGGACTAACTGTATTATTACAAGAGCTTTATGGCTACAAAAATAAAACTCATCCTAAACATAAGTAGGCGGGAGATGCACGTTATTATATGAGTATTAACGGAGCATGGGCTCTTTAGACATAGCATCAGCAGATGGAAAAGGGATATTTATGATTTTTGCATGATATCTTCAGGTGTGTAGACAGGGAAAGTTAGGCAGTCGATTTTTTGAGGAACTAATAGATGTGAAATTCTGCTAACTTGGGGATTTAAAAGTCTGCTTCAAAAGAGAATGTTTAACGTAGTTGTCAAGGCCTTTAATGGACACTGCATTCTGTAAAAACTTACTGGTCTTGCATCTGTATTTTGTGCAGGAATTGCGGCGTCCAAAAAGATGAGGTAACTGTTTTGCACATACTGGATACATGTACGGGATACATCTGTGCTTATACTATGCAAATGATAATCGCAGTGATATTTAGCGGAACATTGGCAGTCTAAATTACTTCATAATGGTTCCTAGACTAGAAAAAATGAAGGAATATGTAAAACCTTTGTCATAAGTGGCTGCAGAGTGTTGCGGATGACAGTTGCTTCCAACTACTAACCGTACCGTAGAATTTTATTTCTGCAAGAGGTAATAGCGTCTTCTAAAGCATGCAGAGTGTGTCAAACGATTGCATAAATCCCGAATTGGTTTTTCTATTAGAAAATATTCTTGAAACAATTTTCTTTACGCATCAATTTTAGCTACCGGAAATAATAAGAAAACTATCAATATTAACCAGAAGATTATAATTACACCATGCCTGAGTACACAAAGACATATCTTATGTACCACAATTAGAAGCACACACATAATTAAACCGGCCACATATACTACATCATGTTGTGGATGCTAAATAATGCGTATAATTTCCAAAACTTATCGATTGCATAGTTGTAAATTAAACCTACACACATCACCATATACATACAAACTAATAACACACTTAAGGCAAGCAATTAGGTGTTAAAGAGTATACACAAGTATAGATGAGACGAGAGTTAAATGGCTGATTTAGATTTTTCAAGTTGGCAGTAAATTTTAATTGATCACTTAAGGTTTTACCTGATGATGATGATGATGATGATGATGATGGCGATGATTTAACATTCATTAAAGGACTTAGCAATTCTCTCTATTTCCCTGCCTTCCTTAAGTAAAAGGTAATTCCTTGTAATGTTGTTTTCTCTGTTTTTTTTTGCAGCTTCAACATCCAATTTTAATTTCATCTTGTTGTGATTTCAAGTCAAAGCTTTTTTCTTTCCTTTCTTTTCTTAACTGCTCCTGTTTGTAGTTTGTCCGTTATTCTTTTCTTCTTTTTTTTTCATTTGTCGGCAGTTGTGTTTGTCGTTATTGCTGTTGTTCATTGGTTCATTGATTGTGTAAATTGGAATTGACTGGCTGACTGGCTGGTTTATCGACCCCGTTTTGTTGCCCCGAATACAAGTGTACAGAGTTGAACTTCAATTGATTCCTCCGGTAGTTTTTTTCTTTCGGTTTTTTTTGAGGTAAAATGATGTCGATTGTTTGTGGTTTTTTTTCTCCTTCATCGGAGATGTTTATAGTTTGAAAGAGGGCATATAATGCCCTCTCTTTTACATCTTTTCTTTATTTTTTCTTTCTTTATTTCCTTTCTTTTCCTTCGTCTTTAAGTCTTGCACTACGTAAAGTAGTGTGAGTATAATTGTGATTATCGTTTACAAAAGAACATTTAAGGCGATGGGTATACATATATCTACAGCTGGTTACAATTAACGTCAAAGCTTGCTTACATTTTCAATAATTTTATGTTACAATAAAAACTGTAGTACGTTTATAAATTTTTTGTCAGACGAAGAATTGTCTGACTAGCAATTAGTTAGAATTACAACCAGGCTTCTCACATCACCCATGTTGAGTATGTTAATAAAATGCATGAGCGGCGAAACCTACAGCTAAAAATCGATTCGAAACGACTTATTTTTAAGAAAATTTTCCTAGCAATTTTTTTCTACTCTCAGAGTTCTTGCCAGAAGCAGTCGCCAAGGAAAAATTTTTTGGTATTTTGTTTTGTTCGAGATATGTGATTGAAGTTTTAAACGTCGGGCTCTCTACTATCGTAATAAGCCAACAGACGACGACGGCAAAATCACCCTTCGATGCCGAACGAATATTTTTTGAGAGCTATCTAAAAAGCCCTCTGCCTATATTGTATTTATATCATATTTCTTTTTAGTTAGCCTCTGCTGTGTATTATGTCTCATGCAGACTCCATAAGAATTCCTCTACAATTTATTACGAAATAAATTGATGCCTGCTTGTTATGCATGCGGAAAATTATTTTATAGCTGATTGGTTTTCCTATTTAACGATTTAATGAATTATAAATACGAATAATAAGAATACAAATTACAATTTCAAGATTATAATTGAAACCAAATATACACTCTCTCACACAAAAACACATACATATATACATACGCAAACATACATACATATTGAAAAAAAAACAAATTAAATGTCTTTAATGGCTTTAATACAAGGCAAGCATTAAAGTTCGAAAGAAGAAATTCAGGAAGAAAACTTTGGTATGGAAAGGCAATAAAAGTTAAACTGAAATAGATCATGAAGAAGAATTATTTCAATTTTGGTATTTGATTTACGTTCAAATTAGCAAACTTACTTACTTACACTACCTAACCGTAGGTCAGTAGTAGTGTGGTGGCTTATTAGACGAAAGGCAAGGGTTCGAATCCCCGGTCAGACATCAAAACACGAAATATGAAAAAATATTTCTTCGGCGACTTCTCTCAGCAGATTTCTGGCAAAACTCTGAGAGTAAATAAAATTGCCATGAAAAGTTTCCAAAAATCTGTCGTTCGGAGTCGACTTTAAACTGTAGGTCCCGCACTCATGTATAAAATTAACACACACACTAAGTGGTGTGAGAAGCTAGGCCGTAATCCATGACTGAAGGGTGTAATCAGGTCAATTATGAATGAATGAATGAATGACTTAGAAAGTAAGTAGCAAGATAGCAAAGTATGGGATGTCGTCATCTAAATGATTTCGCAAGCTAAGGCGTGTGTTGTGTGTGAGCTCCTCAATGAGATCGATCTACCAATATTGTCAATTTATAGCAAATCTTTGTCACGTATTTCTTAAATTTCTTTCAATCCAATACTCCTAGATTAGGTTAGATCGACGTGATAGCTTTGATTACCAAAGCCCACTTGAGCACGCATAGCAGCCCATTGCGACGACGCAGATAAGTCATATACCCGTACTGACCTATATCCAAACCTATCCACCAAACTAGGGAAAAAGTTAGCCAGCGCAAGGGCTGCATGAAATATATTGTTCGATACAGTCAGCAATGATAATGGAAAATGCTCCATGGTATTATTGCTCTGAATTCGCTGTTAATCGCCACACTTATATAGTTTAAATGCACCTATAAAGGACACTTATGGTCCCGTTCTTACTTACTTGATTGGTCATTACAGCCCTTTAGTCAGGTTTACATCCAATCTTCTCACACCATTTATGATGTATGTGTTAATGTTATTTATGGGTACCAGGACCTACAGTTTTAAAGTCGACTTCGAACGACAGACTTTTAAAAACTTTTCAAGACAATTTTATGTTACTCTCTGAGAAGACGACTGCCGAGAGGAAATCATCGAAAGAAAAATTTTTTTCATATTTTGTTCTGTTCAAAATGTCTGAACTGGAATTTAAACCAAGGCCACGTGTCGAATAAGCCCTTACCTACAAGCCAGCGCCAATTTCATCACGTTTAGATAACTTTTATTTAAACTTAATAAACTAATAACTTTCCCAATACCATAAACGCCCTGGAATATTTCTGGGATTTTGCCTACTGTTTCATTTGTTCAGTGCTTTTGATGACTCTTCTTCCGGGTACAAGACTTTTTAAATTTTTATTTACGATTTATGGTGTTGATTAATGTGTCTTTTTGTTGTTGTTGTCCTTAATATATATTTAAGCTGCCGTTAAGCCATTTAAGACCTTTTGAAATTCGCTGTTTGTGTCACAATCACATTCACATTAAATATTTAAAACTACAACTATACCTGTGGTTCAATTGTCTTTGGAAATTATTTTCTGTAAGTAGGATATCACAAAAGAAAAACAAAGATTTTTTCCCCTTTTTCTTTTCCTTGTAGAATTTCATTTATTATTCTGCTGCTGTAGGGTTTAAATTTCTGCAATCCTGTCTTCATCGGCCCAATATTTGTACGACCTTCTACGGTTTGGCTTCCTGCCTCTGGGTTCTACTCATTTTAGATGTAAATTTTTAATTTCACTTTCATTTCAAGGGCAATAAAAACAAATTCTTAACTCTCTAATGCCTGAATAGTTTTCGATTTATTTTTTCTCTTCATTCTCTGCTTACATTTTCCAGCCCAAAAAACAGATGCTGCTGGTGCTGCTGCTCGTACTGATTCTTGAACAAAAGAAAAGCCACCAGGAGGTGACAAGACATGCAAACAATTGTAATCACAGTTCGTTTTTTTACGGTTTTACTTTCTAGAGCAAAAAAACAAAAAACAAACAAAACAAAAGGACGAGAGAAACTAAAACTAAGAAAACTAAACCACCACGAGTACTAAGAACACAACGGAACACAGAATCTCTCACTGAAACTATGAGATAAAAAATCCCACCCCGATGAAGGGGACATTTTCTTGCAAAATTCTGACATTCTTGACTTATGAGCACAGCAAGAAAAAAAACGAAAATAAATTTACGGGCGTCTTCAAGTGATTCGCAACATTAATTCCCACTGAAACTGCAAAAATTTGAATTTGAATTTGAATTTGAATGAATGAACAGCTACAAATGCAGTTACAAGTACAGAAAAAAAGGAAAGAACAGAAATTAATTTCAGTTTGAAATGCACGTACAAATGAGTAAATGACTGACTGACTGCCTGCCTAAATTAATGGAGGAATGAATACACAAACGAACGAACAAACAAATGAATGAATAGCGGAATGAATGAATGAATGAATGTACGAAGGTCATTAGCGAATTAACAAATAAATATTGATAATGACTACTGAACAGTGTGAACAATGCACAATTAGTAATTGGGTTATTGTTGTTGTCGTTGTTGTTGTCGTTGTTGTTGTCTCTACTTTTTTTTTCTCTCATTCTCTTGCGCTTTCTATTGTCATATCAGGAAACAAATACGAGAATAATGAAAATAGCCTGAAGGCAGTGTCAATTTGAACAGCAGAGGTAGGACAGCATAAAATGAAATGAAATGAAAAGGAAAAGAAATTCAATGAAAAGAAGAAAAAACAATGAATTTAAAGGAATATCTTTAAAGGAGCAAAATTAAAATGTCAGAATAATTTGTAGAGATTAGATTAAATGATTTTCATCAGCCTCAGATAAGTCTACCTTCCAAGAGGTTACATTTTCTTTTAAAACTACTGCTTCTACCGTATCGTTTAAATTAATGGTAGAACCAGCTAAAATTTGCCTCATTCTCTAATTAAATGATGCAGACTCCAGCTCAGACATCACCCTTCTGTTGGACGAAATACGAAATATTTCTTCTGTGCCTTTTAGCAGATGTCTAGCACAAACTCTGAGAGTGAATTAAAATTGCCATGAAAAATTTCTGAAAAATTATCCTTCGGAGTCGTCTTTAAGCTGTAGGTTCTACACACAACATACGTGGTATGAGAAGCTAGGTTGTAAGTCTGACTGAACGATTGGTAATAACCAATTATGTTTGTTATGTATGTATGTATGTATGTCTTCAGCCGAATGGAAATTGATATTTTTGATATTTGTATCCAAGCTTTGGAAAGTTTGGACAGTTTCAAAGGAAGGGGAACAAAGTGTTCAAAGTTGAAATTTCTGAATAAACAGGTTTTTATGATATTCGGCGAATCTCCTAAAGACGCATTGGAAAGTCTCGAGAGATAGTATATGTGCATATATAAGAATAAATTACATCAGATTACATAAGACCAAGGACTAGACAGAATCTTAAAACTACGTTGAAACTATTGGTTTTAAGCCTTGGAGCATTCTAAGGACATTGTATGATCACAAGTATGCTGAATGCACATGAAAAATAACAAACTACGACAATCATAAGGTAGTTGTCGCAACATCGATCGTAGTCCAGTGGATCCTGGGCTAATCTGTAATTGACGGTGTTGTGTGTTCGCGCTTATAGAGTCGAACATTGCATTGAACTTCATGAATAATTTCATCTTCAGAGCTGCTGCTGATAGCACCCCTCTTACGGCTCAAACTTAAATCAAATGTTCTCCGCCTATTTCCTTTTGGTTTAGGAAATAGGCATTACTCCAAACAGAGATCATAGTTCCATAGTCATCATTTAATTGCTGATACATTAGGCAACATTTTTTTCTGGCCTTCCCTTTTCTATCATCATATTTCTAAATAATCGTTTGAATTCATATTGAAAATTTTACTCACATTCCTTACACTGTCGTGCATTTAATTACAAAACCATTTAAAAAAAAACAATTTCAATTGGAATAGAAAAAAAGTTTCAATTTCAATCATGTTTTATGTTTTAAGTTTTCTCAGCCAATTAAATTGGCTTAAACTATGACGTCTTTTTGCATGTGGTAGTTTTACTTTAACAGTAATTGCTGAAGATTTGTCATTGACTGAGAAAATACAAAATAATTGGACTCTGTGACTCATTAACTGAGACTGAAAAACTAAGAACATGATGGAAAAACTCTTAAGAAAAAACGTCATGTCGTGTTCCAAATTCTGTTATTTTTTTCTAATTATTTTCATTTTCGTTGTTAATTTTTGACAAACAAAAACAAAAAAAAAAAAAAAAACAAAGAGAAAAATTGTCAAGAAAAGCGAAATACCACCTGGAGTATTGGAAAATAGTTTTATTACCCCTCAAAATTAAGTCAGTACAGCTAGCAGTTGTTGCTGGTTGCTGGTTGTTGCTTTTTGGTTGTACTTCTTGACTTTTATATTCTCAGAGCATAGTTATAATAGTTTTATTCTTCGTTTTGTACTGTTTTTTTTTTTCTCTTTTTTGTGCAACTTATTGTTGCAATTGCAGTAAATAAAAAAAACCATAAATGACAGTTTTAGAATTTTACTTGCAACAAAACACAACACACAACATTATTACATACACTGTACTACCAGTATTACCAGCAAATACTTAACAGCAGTGAAATGAAGAGAGAGAAAAAATGAACAAGAACAAGAGCAAGAATTGTATTATATTTATAGGGAACAATGGCACAGCAACAACCACAACAACAGCAACAGAAAATGAAAAACTGAAATTCAAGGAAACAAACGACAGAAAAAGTAAATTGTAATATGCAACAACAACTGCAAGAATAATGATATTATTTGTAAGCAAAAGCTATTAGAAAAATGCATGCAACATGCCGCCTTCCATATACTGCCACAAATTTATGGAGAAAATGTTTATTTTTCCGAAACATAAGCTGTATTGTCTTCAGTTTGACAAAATATAAGTTGAAGCCTAGAAATCTACAGCTTATGTCAGGTTAACTTGGCAGCTACTTCAATAACATCCTTGCTTACTTGGATTTTATAAGGCCCCATTGTAAGAAGAATGCGTTACAACTGTACCGTTCGGATTAGAGTGAGGACCTAGACTTTGGCCAGATATGTTCCGTAAATAAATTCTGGAACCCACAGAATCTGTCGTCTCAGATTCCCTGAAAGTTAAAGATTGACAGTGAATATGTTCTGTGGTCTACAGATTTCTTAGAACCATTATTACAACTTACCGTTAACTAACAGGAGGATTTTAACAGGCAGACAAGTTGTTTTTCATTATTCTAATTGGACAATAAGGTAGAAGTGAGCGTTAAGCTAAATCGAGGAACTTCCTGACAGTAACTTTTAAACTTCATTTTATGTTTGAACTTGCCATATTATATATTATTTTCAATATGAAAACTTCATATTTAAGCAAAATGATCATATACAACAAAAAAAAAAGACGTAGTTGTGGTTGCCACTGCGTTGAACATTAACTGAGCAGTTTTATCGACATTGCTTCGGCACTGCCATACTTTGAATAAGTTAACTTTATTTTATCATTAGGTAGTAATAACGAAAAGAAGTTAAAGCTGACTTTAAAGTACACTTTAGCTAAAGTAACTAAACCCAACTTTAAAGGGATACTGAATTGCATAGAAGTAGCCTTTATAACCATTATTTAGTGCTGAACAATACTACTTTGCCGTGCCTTCTGGATGCCTTAATGAATTTTGAATGACTCTCACTTCAAGGTGTAAAACAGTATCATAATAGTATCGGATCTCCATTTGCCTTATAAAACCAGAATTAAAAAGCGTTCAGGGCTCAAGTATTGCGTAGCCTATAGAAAGATTTAGGAGATCTAGGATCTCGACTTGATCATAGCTTCTTTACTTCCATCTACTTCTTGTTTCGTCAACATGTCTAGTGGTAGTCAGATAAGAATAGTAAACAATGCCTCATCTGATGAAATTCTAAAATTCGATTAGATCGGGTTTGACAATTCCTTTTTTCTAAAGACAACTAACAAACCACGACCCATGAGATAGAATTAGTATGATTCTAAAGTCTTACAACGAGTGCACATTATAAGGTTTGATACCCCAGTATGATACAAAACCTGCCTTGCAACAACAGCGAGAACTTGCCGCCTTAGTGGTTCAGGATCGAAAATTCATTTTCCAAATAAGTTTACTGTACCATTTGATTCCAAAATATGGAGTTATTGGACAAAGAGCTTCTTAGGGTTTATCGTTAGGGTTTATCGGTAAATTCTGCAACTTTGTGTAGAAACAAGAAAGTTGACAACAATTTGTTATCAAATTGATCATCATTCTACATACAGAGTCTACACAGTTTGATAACGTATTGTAGTCAATTTGACAACATATTGATAGATTTGATAAAAACCACCTAATCAATCTTACATTGGCAATGTATTTGAGCATAAGTTTGTGCAAATCTTAACCGAAAAAATCTATTTTGCCATTAAAAATATTTTCTTTCAGTGCATTACCTTCTGTAAAATAACGACTTAACTATGAACTGAATGTTCATAACTGTTGGTCTGCACCTAAAATCTTCAAGACATTAGAATAGGAATTTGCAACAACAACAACAAAATAAAAAAAATAGAAGAAAAACAAATAAAAAATATTTTGTGCCCCCTCAAGTAAAACGAAATAAAATGAAACACAAGTAAAGAATCACACACACACACACATACACACACACAAAAAAAGTGAAGTGAAATGACATTTTCATACAGCACAGCTACTACGCTATGACGCTGAACTGGCGAGAAAAACGGCAAGAAAGAAGCAAGTGACAGGCCAAAGGATATTTTCTGCTGAAAGACAATATGACGTTTGGGGCGGAAGGAAAGCGAGAAGCGTTAAGAGAAAATATCCTTTTGACAATCTTTAATGTCACCAGGGGAAATGAGAAAAAATGGGAAGAAAAATATGAAAGAAATGTAAAGAAAAAAAAAAATACTGGCAACAACAACAATCAACAATTGACCGGGAGCATAGCCCCGAATAGACTATTTTACAAGGGGGGTTATAAAGTCAACCACAAAAAAAAATTATCCATGTTATCTTAAGATAATTTGTGGGGATTTGTTTGCGTGTCCCCAAGGT
Source organism: Sarcophaga bullata (assembly GCA_005959815.1). Taxonomy (NCBI): domain Eukaryota; kingdom Metazoa; phylum Arthropoda; class Insecta; order Diptera; family Sarcophagidae; genus Sarcophaga; species Sarcophaga bullata. The sequence goes on from QOCX01000114.1 coordinate 318,660, forward strand.
TAGTGGGAAAGGTAAGCTATTAAGGGATTTCGAGAATTTAGTGGAAAATATGATTTTCTCACTACAGCAGAGATTGGATTGAAAACGATTTGGGAAGATGATATTTTTACACAATTTATTACATTTTACTTTTAAAGAACTGATGAGAAGCTTTCTTATTGAATTAATATTATCTTGGCGCTACGTAATGTTACTAAAATAATGAATACCTTTTATTGCAAGCATTGTTGGCTGGCTTTCAAAGTGTAATCCAGACTATAAATAAATCATCAATGCTAAGAGTGGCATCGGTGCTCAGTAAGGCAACGATAACATGTTTATAAGCGTATATCAAAGTAGGTAGTGTGTTGGCTAATTAGACGGTTAGATATTAATACGAAAATATGTAAAGTTTCTCAAACATCGTTCGGAGTCGACTTTGAACTGTATATCCTACCACTACTCATGTATAAAATTAACACACACAAAATAAGTGTTGTGAGAAATTAGTTCATAATCCTGTCTGAATCATCGGAATAGAAATAAAACTACAATCGGTACAATGAAAGTGTCCGGTAGAAGTAATGCCTAGGATATGCTTGAAATTTTCTTCGATTGTCATTGGAGTCTAGTGAATAGAGAGTCGGTCTACTAGGCAATAGCTCGTGCGTTCAAACCTTTCAAATCAGCAGTCTTCTGGCAAAAATTCTGCGAGTAAATATATGCCACTAAAAAGCTTTTCAAATCTATCGTTTCCAGTCGAAAACTGTAAGTACTGCCGCAAATGGAAAAAATTGACACTCATAACTTGGGTGGTGTGAAAAGCCAGGCCACAAACCATTCGGAAATGTATGTAATGGGAACTTAAGAAGAGTAAATAAATGTTATCACCAGGTCTTACAGTAACCGTCGTTATGAGAAACGTATTCAATGAAACAGAGGAGAATGCGAGTTGCTATGTAAGAACGTACCTAAAGCAACCTAGGTTTTCTTTGAATGTCACCCAGCTGTATTGATTATTGATATGGAAGTTTTTGATTAAATTCTGAGTCATAGTTTCTACGACTGCTATAACAATTTTTAGTTTAACTAACAACGAAATCATGGTCTGAATCGTATTGCATGTTGTCGTATAATGACAGCACTTTTGTACGTCATTACTACGTTTTACTTTACTTCACTTCACTTCACTTCATTTTCTTTCATTTCTTTTGATATTCGTTTTATTTCTATTGCTTTTCAAATACACTACATTTGTATTGTATTTTGTTTATGTCACTGTAATTGTAATTGTTTGTCATGTAATGCACAAACACACACATATACACACAATTTGCTTTACATTTGTACGTATTTTGTATATAAA
>QOCX01000114.1:321798-347776 GCA_005959815.1 Sarcophaga bullata
ACAAACACGATTAACTGAACTGAACTTCTACGTGACCTAGTATACGCTCAAACTGTATCGATGAGGATGAAAATATTGAAGATATGCTGCCCGTTACTTCAACGGCCGTGGATAATAAATTCCAGAACGAGACTAAAGAACACGTTCTCTGTCATTGTCCGGCACTTGATAACCTGAAACGAAGGATTCTTGGAAACCAATAATATATTGACAGAGAGTGTCTAGCAGTACACATATTTGAATACAATCATTACAACCCCTTAGTCGGGTTCATAATCTATCTTCTAACACCACCCATGTTGTGTACGTATGTTAATTTTATACATGCGTGGCGTGGCTTACAGTTTAAAGTCAATTTCGAACAACATATTTTTCATGGCATTTGAATTTACTCTCAGAATTTCTGCCACAAGACTGCTGAGAGAAAATATGTTTTCATATCTAGTTTAGTTCGAGAGGCGTCCGCAGAGGTTTGAAACATAAACTCACTTCTTCTCTAGCCAATACACTACCTACTAGACTACGCCGAATACATACTCGTCTTAATTTGTTTATAGAAACCTCCCTCCTCCATAGGCCATAAAAAGTTCGTGAGTTGAGTTTTAATGAACTTAGATTACCTAAGAGAATAAAATGGCTTTAAAAAAATTTAAAATAATTCTTTTGTTCTTTTTTAAAACGTTGCATTTCTCAACTTCTGATGTTCATTTCTATTAGAAACTGAAGTGTAAAAACCACATGACATACAGGGACATGACGGTCTTCGTATCTGCATTGACATAAATTTACTGCCTTCCAACATTCACTACGATTGTTAAAAAGTATTTGAAAGAAGATCGAAATAAAAAAGAATGAAAATATTGAGTCAACCAGGAAAGATTTTAATTCCATTCGAGATACCATACTTGTGGGAAATTATAACAAAAAAAGAGAGGAAATATTTTTAATATTTTATTCAAATCTATAGAACAAGAAAATTGTCTTGTTCTCCCTTTAGATTGTCATATTTTTCTCATTTTTTTTTCTTCCCGAAAAACATACATTTAAACCGGTAACCCCGACAAATTTATAGGAGAGAATAAGAGTATAAGTGGGTGTGTGTGTGTGTGTGTTTGCGTGTATGAAACTACAAAAAAAAACACAGGAAAACGGAAATAAAATTATTAAGAAAGGAAAATAGAAAAATGAAAAGAGAAAGCGAGCAAGCACCACACGAATTGGTAACTGAATTATGGAAAACACACGGATGACTATGTCACCACCAACACCAACAACAAACTACCTGAGTGACTGAGTGGCTGACTGCCTGACTATGTAACAAATTGTGAACCAGCTGAAACTCAGGATTTGTTATGCTAGGATGCAATAATAAAAGCGAACAAAATGACTCACGTCTCTTGCTCTATTCCTTCTGATATGCTTAAAACGCTCTTAAATGCAAATCAGCATGATAACAGAAAACAGACGCCAAAAAGGAATTGAAAGAAACAGAAGAAAAAAAGAAAATGGCACGCTAATGTGTTTGTGGTTGTGTGTTATGGCGGTTTGCATTCACGTTCACGTTCATGTCGTTGGCATTTGTCGCGTTTTGTAGTTATTGTCGGTCACTTATGACTAATGCCGGCAATAACGTTGACATTATGCTTTAGAAGCTGCCACTTATTGAGTTTAAGTTCTATCAACGTCAACTTTAACTTTACCTACCCCAACCGTACCCTATTCCCCTAGCTACTATCTTTCTTTTCTTAACATTTCAATTCTGCTGCATTTGAAATAAGATTTGAAACAAATTTCTGTGGTCAAAAAGTGAAAAATGTAGAAGTAAAGAGAGCGAGAGAAAGAAATAACTGTGCCGGGAAGTATGCTTTAAAAAATAATTTTTATTTCTAGCAGACAAGAGGATTAAAACACATACAAATTCCTTTTAAAACTCCTACTTACACATACACGATGCCTGTAATATACATACATTCATACACTATACTGCTGACTTTGACTTTTCTCTTCGACTCTAGAGTATAGCGAGCGAGTGGTGTTGTACTGTGTATGTTTTTGAGGCGGTTACACATGAGTGTGTTTGTGTGGGTGAGAAATTGTATGAAAAATTGCTTTACCGGAAATGGCAACCGGAAAGCACGCAAATTTTTTTTAAAGATTTTACGTGTAAATGTCAAATGAATATCAGCGTTAAATGTGCCATTTAAACTTGGCAAAAAGAAAATAAATCATCATCGTTTATTAGTGAAAAAGAGGGATTGAAAACCATTAGCGTTCAACCCATACAATTACATTCGACGTGTTAAACATTGTTTTAACATTAATCGTGGTTTAAAAATTATGATTTTAACGTTCGAACGTTAAACGTTAAAAAGTGTTTGGTGGCTAGTTTCGTAAGCAAAAGCGTTAATAACATAATGACAGTGATTAAACGAAATACAACATTAGGGTGGTAGTAGTGGAGAAAGAAGGAAAGATTGAAAAAATATTTCCAAAGTACATATGTAAACTTCAACAGATATTCATTACAGGAAAAGCAGAAAAAACAAAGATAATCCAGTTAATTTTCATGGCCCTGTCTCTCATGTTATGATTTCTGGAAATTGGAAAGAACAGGCGTATGGGTGTTTCAGTATTATCTCCTCCAATTCTGTTAGCTTGTTGAACTCCAAAATGTTGTTCGTTTGATGTAAGGATAACTCGCTTTGTAAGGAGGTGTTTCTCCTATTTCTTACTGAGACACTTCATCACCCCACAGGTTCTAAACATGTGTTGTAATAATTCATTCCCCTCATCAGGGAATCTATATGTTGAGCTTGAGAAGATTTCAATTCTGAATGTGTATCTTTTGAGTCTAGTTGGACTCTTAGAAAATCTACACCATATGGATCACACCGAACCTCTGTGGCACCTCTATTGATGTTTATTAAAAAAGAGAGGATATAATCAAGATATCCTCGACTCAGGCGTACACATATGGTTCCAATATAACAACATTCGTAACACATTGACAACAGCAACTGTAAAGCATCGACACCTTTATTACGCATTTTACAATAGCAACAGAACGTGTGCCTTACTGAAGAGTGTACACCGGAAGCACATTCGACTTCCAAGTAGAAGACAAATTTGTGTAACATCTGCATTATTTGTTATACTTTTGCCCGGCTTTAGGAGACTGAATTGAGAATTCAATTATTGGCAATTTAAGTCGAGATCTTGAAAGTATTTCATATAATGATTACGCCTGCTGGTTGGAAACATGGATTACAGTCTAGGAAAAGTATATGATGAGTCTGATGGCATTCGAATAAAAAAGTCTAACATGGAAAAATGTATTCAGGACGAATATAAAATAAAATAAAATAAAATAAAATAAAAATAAAATAAAAAATTAAGCACATTTCACCTAGTGAATATTACCTTCTGGTAATAAATACAGTGTTCCCATCAACTCACTCGCTGTGTTCGTAAAGCTCTCGAGTATTGACTTTTGCAGAGAGCTGCCTGAATGAAAAATAAAGATTAAGACTGCTATTCGATGTCAATAGGAAAAATACCCTCCGAGTACTTCACTTGCAATCAGGAATTTCATAAAGACAATATTCACCAGACGAACGAAGTATAGAGTATGTGGATAACAATTAGTTTAGTTTTATCGTCACTATTTCGCACGTTGCTTTGAAAAAGTTAATAGGTTTTCGGCAAAATATTCATTGATTGCCAGTTAAAAGTCGTTGGAAGATGATTTAAGTCATTGAAATTTGGTCATATTTAGCGGACTTTTGTAGATAAACGATTATAAATTTTGGTTCTTTATCTTCTTTATTCCAATGATTAAAGTTTTATAACTCAACACTTAAGGAAAAAAATAACTGCTCATTTCATTTCATTTTACGTAACAAATATTTCCGAATGATTCTTAAATTATAACTTTCTTGCTTCTTTAAACGTCGTTATCTTAATAACTATTGATGTTTGACTTTAACCAGACCAATTTATTTAAAATTATTTCTCTTGTGGGATGGAACACACAAGTATTGGCTTTTACGTTTAGAAAATATTTCTAAATGAAGCTCCCATTTTAAGCCCATGTGAATTGGAAGGAGTAGAGACACACTGAAAGAAAAAAATTGAAAAAAAATTCGAAAATTTTCTGTTCATCTTCTCTTATCGCTGAAGCAATTCATTGGAGTTGGTCAAATGTAAGAGAGCTTTTAGAAAACCTATTAGAGACCACCAAAAAAGGAGGCACTTGTAATCAACCACAACACATGGTTGACTATGACCAGCCAGTTAGTCAGCCAACAGCATACAAGTGTGTAATAAAAGCATATGAAATGTTTTAAATCACGTCATACCTATAAAAACACCTACTACCTACTACCTAAACGCGGACACACACTCTATAAATCCTATATCATAAGCAGTTGCCAACATTTTTAATTCTTTACACCTAACTACACCTAGACACATCCATGTACATCCACTCTTGCTCAGTGGCTTATTAAAAGGACATTCGTTTTCACAAAAACCAAAAAAAAAAAAAATATAAGGGAGAGTGCGAGAAAGTTTTTAAATTTTATTTTAAACGGAAATACATTTAATAGAGCTGATCCACCCCACCACACCACATGCACACCAAACGATACCGACGACTTCCACTTTAACCAACCAGCTAATCATCCTACACTTGCCTGTTGCCTACAACCTCTATTACTCCTGCATTCGTATGTAGTAAATACAATATAATGTAATAAAGTAAATCAGTGTGTAATGTGTGAATCCTTCTAGAAACAGAAAGAAAGAAAAAAATCGTTTTCAATGTCTTATACTGTGGAAAATTTGTTGCAAAATGGAAGTGAGAAAGAGTAGAGAATCTGAAGCAGAAGCAGTTACTGAAACAGATACAGCCACAGACACAGCGTGTCAGACAACATCAAATTGGGTTTTAATCTTTAAGCGCTTCAAACACACTCAGGCAAAGACACTCTCTTTTTTCTTTTTTCTTTTTTCTTTTTTATATTTTCTATTTTCTGTTTTCTATTTTTGTAAACCGGAAATTGTAGTTAAAACATTAATGCACTTATGAATAAACACATACACCCGCCCGCTCTTTAATGCATACACACATACATACTTACATGTATGCTTAGGTAAGCTCTTGTACAATTTCATACTAATACTCGTGTAGAGGATGTGCAAGAGGAGTTTTAATGTCAGACAGGGATTTTAACAATTTTTTTTTTCCATCATTTTACACACACACACTTCCGTTCATATGTATTCATGCTTAGCAAAAGAGCGTATCAAAAATGTACAACTTCATCTAGCTGGAAAAAATTAATATACAGTGGAGGACAAAATTACCTACCTACCTACAATTCAAACAACAAATCCCTAACTTTTTGAGTTTCGGCGCTTTAACTTAAACGTACAGAAGAAAGTTGACGTAAAAGAATGTCATTCCTTTCATCCCATCATTCAAATTAATAACAATTTTCACTCCGGTACTGCAAAACTAACAAACCTAGGTAGGATACAATCCACTAAAGCTGAAAATGTGTGATGCCACATTTCACGCGACAGCAATGCCAGTCAACCAATGTGCGTTAAAGGTACATTTCTAGGCGCTACTACATACACATGGATAAGACAAATTGTTTTCTGCCTTAAATCACATGATCATCCATCGCGTTGTAGTGATTCCCTCAAACCACTTTGCATTCCTGGGACTTTGGCAGGCACTGGGGATTGGATATTATTGGTATGCTTTACAGAAGTAGATTTTAGGTATGGATTTTTAGGAACAACCAAAGGGGAATATTTAGTATTGATATTCAGAAGATATTCCACCTTCAGTCAGGATTGCGAATTTGCTTCTCAAACCACTTGTGTTGTGTGTGTTAATTTTATACATGAGTGGTGCGGCCTACAGTTTAAAGTCGTCCTCGAAGTACAGATCTTTAAGAGAAACTTTTCATGACAATTTTATTTACTTTCAAATTTTTTGTTATACATGGTGGTGGAACCTGCAGTTTAAAAGGAACTCCATACGATTTTTTCAAAACTTTTCACCACAATTTTATTTACTCTCACAGAAATCTGCTGAGAGAAAGACGCCCATGAAATATTTTTTATATTTTCGTTTTGGTGTCTGACCTGGGGTTTGAACCGTGGTCTTACGACTAATAAGCCAGACTACGGCCACTAGAGAAGCGTTTTAGGTCCAAAGACAAAGAGAATTGAAAAACGAACGTAGTTCAATGCATTTAACTTGCCATCCTTATATGGCTGAGAAATTTCACCCAATGTGTTGTCACTTTCTCAATAAGAGTTTGAAAAAATTATCTTTCGCTATTGGCCATGACAATGAAACGTCTAAAGGTAGAATTAATTTAAAAAGCCTTAAAAATATTTAAAGCATCACTGTGCAGTAAAGAAATTAAAGAAAAAAATTCTAAAAACTTTACTAAAAAAAACTCTCTAAGAGAAAGTGCATGTTTATCTCTTAAAAGCGTAAGGTCGAGTGAATGTAAGTGTGTATATATGTTAAGCTATGCTGTGTACTATGTTTCAAATTGGAGAGTGTAATTTTATTTAAATATGTGGTGTGATATAGTATGTGTATGAGTAAATGTTTAACGGTGTGTTACACACTCATAATTAGTAGCAATTTAGTATAGTAGTGGTCGCATGCAACAATGGTCGGTTTGCATCTATAGTAGTATATATAGTAGTAGTAGTAGTAGTAGTAGTAGTAGTAGTAGTAAGTGAAGTGGTTTGTTTTATAATAAATTTTTAATCTGTAACGTTTAACAGTTATTTCTTATTTTTCTACGATGAACACTTTTGCTCATACTCGCTCTCTCTTACTCGTTCTCTCTTTCTTTATTACTTTTATGCTGTGGGATTTAATAAAACGAAGTATGCTTTTAATAATAAAAAAAAGAGAAAATATTAATAACTTAAGCAAGTAAGAGTATGTGTGTACATATTTTTGTATGTATGTATCGGTGTATGTGTGTTTTAAACATTATTTAAAAGGATTATAAATTTCTTTTTCATTTTTATTTAAATATTATTATTATTTTTAATATTTTTTTTTTTTTTTTTGTTAATCTTAAGCTGAAAACCATAACAAACACAGGCAAAGAAAAAACGAAATAAAAAAAGAAAATTAAAAGAATAAAGGCAACAGAGGAAAGCATGAACTCCAGTTCAGTGGTTATAAAAGGAACTAATTATATGCGTAATTATTACAACATTTTCATAAAGTGTTTTAATTTATAAGGAAACGAAAATGAAGAAAAAAAAACAACTTTAAACATAAAAGAAAATTATAAAAACAAATATGATTAAAAAAAAAAGTCTGCAGTGAGAAGAAAAAAAAAACGTGTTGATTGTATAGTGCCAGTAGTAACTGGATGAAGGTAAAAGAGCGTTAAAAAAAGCAAAATTAAATACACTGCGTATGAGGGAGGTGGAGCAGCAGGCACAGATGGTGGACTCTTGAAATATGTTTAATATTATTACTGTTATGCTAACGTTAACAGTAGGTATAAATGAGTGAGGGAGTTCTGCTAGATATTTATTAAATTTGAGTGAATTTTTTTTTTTTTTTTTTAATACAGAAAACCACACAAGGGCCGCTTACAGTGGTATTTTTAAAAAGCAAAATTATTTTACATTTAAAACTATGAAAATACATATTTGCTAAGAGTTTATGGTTAAATTTGAATATAAAAAACTAGTTTGAAACCACAAAGAATTGCTTAGTATGCATAGTTTTTTTAATTTTAATCTTATTATATGAATTAATGGAATTTAATCATTTTAATTATTAATTTGCGTTCACATATTTTACGGTCTTTTAACGCAAATTAAACAATTTTTTATGTATGCGCTGTAGTATAAACAAATTTATGAATTTATTTCAAAAACAATGAATTTATGAGAGAATAATTTGCTACCAGAAAAAGAGAATAAAAAAGAAAAAAAATATATTTTCTCTGTAATGCATTCATTAGATATTTTGTTAAGGACTTGTGAGTAGATAGGTGTACGTGATATTTGAAGAGTAAATTTTTAATTGTTTATCATTCAGCATGAACACAACAAAGTGCAGGAACGCCTATGCTATGTCAATCAATGGCTTAGCACTAGAAAATTTAGTTGCTATTGAACGTTTAAAGCAATCAAACATAGTACAATGCGTGTAATAGTTTAGAAAAGTGATAATTTTATTAACATATTGTTTTCGATTGAAGTTTTTTTCCTCACGTAAGAAAACAGTATCGTTTGGGAAACTAACGAATATAAATGTAAATATTAGGAGCTTTTTAATTTACCTAACAGGCTGCAGAATGACAGCCATCAGGCAGTCTCCCTGCAAAGTTATCACGAGGCATTTAACTAAACGGTCTAACTAAATCTTTACATTTGATTACAAAGGCTTACATACATAAGAGTGGTTTAATTAATTTAAACATACATTCATTGAAGTTGCCGTAGTCCAGTTGGTAGCATATTGGCTTATTAGATAAGAGGCCTCGGTTGAATACGAAATATGAAAAACATATTTCATTGACGCTTGAAAGAACAAGAATGGGGTCTAGTAAGTATGAGGTCAGTTGCCAGATGCTTTATTTACTTCATACTTGACAGCCATCGATAACAGACTACCTCGTGATATAAAGAGAATATAGAAAAAACAAATTTTCAAAAATTTCTCTTCGGAGGATTTCTAGAAAAAATTAAGAAGCGGAAAATTTAAAACCTCACGGACTTATTTATCCGCCCTAGAACATATTTAAAACAAACATCTTAACGTAGTAATAAAGTGCTACTTTCTAATTAAATAGTTTGCATGGTTCAGTAAGGCAAATGAAATGATCATATGCGGCTAGAGAGCAAAAGAAAATATCAATTAAGCTTAAAAAAATTGGACTGATGACTCCTACGCTCAAGTTTTCCAATAAAATACAGTAAAAAATTTTAAAAAATTCATTCAATTGCTAACATTTTGCACACTAATTCATTACAAATCACTTCTGTTTATTAATACTTAATGCGTCACACAACAGCTGTCAATATTAATACTTTTAATTGCAGTGAAATGTTACACTTGTTGTGAATTCCTAAACCACCATCTGCTTAGGAATAAGCTGTTTTAATTATAATTCAACGCCTTCCATAATGAAAATTTTTATTTTAATAACAAACACTTGAACACTTCAGAGAAGACAGAAAAAAATACTAAAGATAATATAAAACAGCATAAAATAGAGATAAACAAAGATCAAATTACAATAACAAATCAACAGTTTCGATCTAGAAGTTGCCACACTGAAATTAAATGGAGTATAAATAGAGTGAAAGTTCACATTAACAGTTATTGTAATAAACAGAGTTTGATTATACGCTGAGAGACAATATTAGTTTCTAAAAAGGAAAAACCGTAAGAAGTGCATATTATTTGCAAACATATTTTTTTCGATTATTTTTCTAAAAATTCAATATCCTCGCCTCGATATTACGCCCTACTTTTATTAAGAATATTTCATTTTATATAAAACACTTCAATCATTAAATGCATTTAATTGGCGTAAAGCTTTTTTATCCCACAGAAATCAATTTATTTAATCGAATCAATTTAAACTTTATATTTCTATAACTTACCTTTGAAGTATATCTTCCGATTTGCAATGGCAAATCGAAAGTGGTGAATAATCTGTAAAAAAGAGGAAAAAAATATTTAATAAATTGAATAAATTGAATTAAGAAAATATAAATAAATACTCTTCTTATAATGAATACATTTCCCTTAACATGCGTACCCTCTTTTCCAATTCTAGTACGATATGTTTGCTTTTAAATTATTAACTAATAATTAAGTAGATTGGTTCCATCATTAGAAATCTATGTCACTGTGGCTTGGATTAACTAAAAGTCTTTTTAGCAGTCAGTGAAAATTAAAAGAGAGGGACAACCTTATTTCATTAATATTGTTTAAGAAAAGACACAAACTAACAAAACATTTAAAAAGTTACAGTAAAAAGTGTTACAATAACAACTCCACAAAGAAATTATGAGAAAACAGACAAGCGAAGATTGAATTACAAAACAAAACAAAAAAAAAGCTACCACAGTACCATAGAAATCATAACAATAACAACAACAAATCAACAGTACATTTCTAGAAGTTACCACACCACAATAAATGAAGTAAAAATATGGCGAAGCGGAACGTTATAATATAAAAAATATTCTCATAATAAAGTATTCCAGAAATAATATAAAAATTGCTCTTAGCGTTTAACGAACGATTTGAGACCACTTAAACATGCCCGGAATCTATGGTTCCTACGTCAGTTAAAGAAAACAACCATAAGAGCAAAATTTATATTTTGAAATCTCTTCTAAATCACAAGAAACCCCAATTAAATTGCGGTTGATAATGAAAAGCAAGCATAACGTTGTGGTCGCATTGCGATAACTCGTTTTAAATCACGACCAAGTCAGGAGTTTTTATTTTGGTGTTCAGTGGGTTTTAGCCAGTAATTGTGTTCCGTCAGGATAACGGCCATCTACCTTACCATAGGGCCTTATTTAAAGCTTTTGGAACTAATTGAAAAGGTTCATACACATTCATCTTATAGTTCGTATCAGATAGCAAATCTTTAGGTTTGATTAGGAAACTCTTATGCATCCATTAGTTGGGTTCGAAAAACGAATCTTAAAGATTTGTTTGAATGCTCTTATGCCGTCTAGCTTATAATTAATATCGGACAACATATCTTGAAACTTGATTAGGAGATTATTATGCATTCATGTTAAAATTCAACAATTTTTGGATGTAGAATAGGAGCTTTTTATGCATCCATCTTATATTCCAGATCAGAGAACATATATTGAGGCTCAATTAGAAATTAATTACGCCTCCACCTTATAGTTCGAATAGGATAACAAGTCATGAGCTTTGTTAGGTTGTTCTTATGCTTCCACGTTATTGTTCGGTTCGAACTATCTTTTCTCACACCACTATATCCCCCACAACTATTTACTCTTAACAGCTTCCAATTACACCCAAAGTTCTCTTCACACAAAATTAATATTTACACTCTATGTCTCTCTGGTAAAAGTTGCTATTTAATGAAGACACACCTCAGATAAGAACGAAAAATTTTAAACGATAAAGAGAAAAAGAACAAAATATTGGAAACAACACACTAAAAATGTAAAACGAAAAGGAATAGAGTGTAGAAAATGGAATTTTAATAAACAAATTTCGCCAACAGGAAAATTAAGCGCAACATTTTATTTCAACGCAAAAAAAATGAAAGAAAAAAATCCACAAACGATGACGATAGAAAAAATGAAATTTTCTAGTCAGTAGCAGCAGAAAGTCAGTTGAAATGTTTTTGCGGAAAATTAAAAGGAAATGAAATACACACAGCTTAAAATGAAAAACAACCGGAAACTCAACTGAGAGACGAGAATCATTTTGCAAATGAAACAACGACGAGAAAATGAGCAAAAAAAAAATACAAAAAACACACACAGATGCACTACGCAAATAATTATTTAAGAAAATAAATTAAAAAAAAAATAAATAATTCTCGTACTTGTACAAAACCAACAAAAAAATGCGAGCATAGAGCAAAAAAAAAAAATAAAAAAACCACACCTAATGTCAGCATATTGCAGTAGTAGAAGACACACACAGGCACTTACTTTACTTCATACAACCTTCAAGAGAGGCCAAGACAAAGACCGTGAGTCATGGAGGGTATGGGGACCATATGATATAAAAAATCACCAACAAACCATAGAGAGAATATTAGTTAAAATACACAAATAACAACAACAACACACAAGCATATTTAATAGTAAAAAGGACTTCAACTGTTTGTTTTAAGCATAAGCAACCTACGAGGATTGGGCGTAAAAATTATGAATACTTTTTTGAACAGGATCGCTTATTAAAAGTATGCCATTTTAATTTAAATCTGTACGTATGCTAATAGAAGGAGCCAGGTTTTCAGTGCCGCTATTGATTACAACTTTTGTAGAAGCCAATAATCTTGTTTCCTCCAATTCTCCGAGAAGTCTGTCTAACACGGATCATAACCGAAAATAAGACAACGAAATTTCGATGGTAGGCAGTATATGAAACTACTGATAAGTCACTGTATAATCCGACGTTTGTCTGAAAACTCTACTTGGCCGGTTGAAAGTGAGCAATGACCAGAAAGAAATTTCACAAGCCAATTACATAAGTGACTCTGAATGGCGGCCACACTATATGTTGTTGTAGTGGGCATTTTTTTTAGATAATTACAGCTGGCAGCCCTATCATCCTAGAACTTACTACAGTAGACCAAAAAGCTGTTTGAATGGAATAAAGTTAATTAAAGAAACTGGAACAAATCAAGGAAGGAAAACGAAGATAAACGGCTGCCTATTTATATGTAAAAGCTGGATGTTTCAACATCAATTTTGGATAATGGAGATGACAAGAGAAGTTAACTTTTCAACAGTAACAAATATTGCCAATATTTCTATTGGCAATCCCCTTTCAACGATATTCTCAAAAAAAACTAAACGCCATGGAAAAGCTTTTGAAATCTGTAGTTCAAAATCGATGTTAACCTATGGGTGCCGCCACTCATAGATAAAATTAATACACACTACATGAGTGGCGTGAAAAGCTAAGTTGTTATCCTGATTAAATGGTTGTAATATCTAATTAACTAAAAATGGTATCAAAGGTTTTCTAAGGATTTATTCAAGCAAAATAAAAACACGTCGTAAGTAAAGCCGAAAAAGTCGTATACATAACTACATACATAGGACTGTAGGAATGGTTGCCGTTAATAGGTGGCATTAGGCTATATAAACCCCTCAAAAAAATCCATCAAAGAAATCCCATAAGCTCTGCCTTCCTCCAGAAAGGATAACATTTACAACGCACCTTATAAAAAGTCGCGGTGTATCAACCTTTTGAGAAAGTTTAAGACTCAATCAACAAAAAGCTTCTCAACACTAAACTTAACACATGTTCACAGACTGCATTTTTCTTAGGCACCCTACAAGCTGTTACAGTATACTAATCACATGCTTAAGCGAACAGAAAATTAAAGATGGGGAGATATATTGTGACAGCCTTCTGTCCCTGGAAGGAATAAATAAAGTTTAGACTCACCAGTTGTCAGAGCTGTTATCACCATTGTTTTCATTCGTAATACACAAACATTTTAGGCCATAAAAACATTCAAACTTGGACTAAGGCTTAATTTTTCATACTCCATGTTGTATGTGTTTGATATATTCATGCAAGTTGAGCATATTTTTTTTTAATCTCAACGCCGAACGATAAATTTGAGAACCTTTTTCATGGTAATTTTATTTTATTCTCAAAGCTTTTGTCAGAAAACCGTTTCACAAATGTCCCATCTGCGGTTCTGGTTTAACAATAAATCACATTCAAAATTTCATTGCCAACCAAGCTTCTCAGCCAAACCACGTATATAATAGTGAGAACGTTAGCAGCAATATGAAAAAGTGTGCGGTTTAAAAGATTGTCCGCCAAGCCCAACGAAACCAAACCGTAACCGTATTGTATGACTCAATGAGATGACTATTGTGTGAATGGCAACAACAACAAAAAGCAAAATAAAACACGCAAATACACGGTTTAAAAATTTTTCCTATAAATTTCTCAGAATTTTTTCTTGTTTTTATTGTTGTTGTACTGAAACTTTTATAATTACAATAAAGCAAGTAAAAGTTTTCTTTATCCAGCTCATCTGTTACACTTATTTTGGCCACAACGAAAACACCGCCATAAAAACCATATAAAATTTCAGATTTTTTTTTAATTTCTCTGTTTTTTTTCTCAATGTGTACTTTTAAATAAATTATAAAATTTTTTATTTTGTTTAAATATGACAACAACAACAACAACAACCATTTAGCCAGTAATAGCAACATGTTTATAATTTCACTGTCAAAGTTTTTAAGTTTTTTCTCATTCATTCTTTTTTTTACTGTTGTTGTTGTTGTTGTTGTTGAAAATATAAGATTTCAAGCTGAATTTAATGTGGATGCATGTTAAATTGCTTGTGTATAATAACTGTGCATGTGTGTGTATGTGAGCAAGCATTCTGAGTCAATTTAGAAAAGTATGGCAAAAAGCTAGAAAATGTTTTCCATTTAATTATGCTGCGCTTAGAAATGGAGTAAAGAAACAACAACAACAAAAAAAAATAGAAAGAAAAAAGTAATGAAATCCAGTACCAACAAACAGAAGCAAAAAATTAATGAAAAATGAAAAAGACTATCAGCGGCGTACCGAGCAAAGACCATCCATAGCCAACCATTCCCTTCAGCCGAACAAAATAAACGACAATGGCACTTGTATACAGAGAAGATGAGCGCAGCAAAACTAGAGCAAAAAATCCATCTCATGAAACAGAGGTTGCCAAACTGTTTTGGTTTGTATATCAAACACGAATTTTTTTTATAATTTTTATCACGATTTTTGTACGTAACAAGAAGACTAAGAAGAATTATTTCTTATTCTAACTGACGAACTTTTTTTCTTTCCTTAGCCTTATAATTGCTTCAGTTAATTTCTACTATAGCAGTTTCTAGAAACACAGAGTTGCCAGCTTTCGTTTCCTAGAAACAACAAGCGCTGTAATGAGTGTAGAGGTGAGAAGATTTTGCTAGTAAAACCCTACTCTTGTCCAAGAGTTTACGGTTCCTGGCCTTTCTAAGGTAATTGTTGTTATCCACTCGGTAGTGTAATTTCTGGCTGAAACTTCTTAATTTTTAAAATTCGAAAACTATGAAGAAAATTTGTGTATCATTCTCTGTAGAACGTGTAACATATGCTTCACGTCAGTCTACGGAAGTGCTTTCATAAGATTTCAAATATGATCACATTGGATTAGAATTATGACGTATAAAAATTCAGACGTATAATTATGATACACTACCAGATTATTGTCGTACTTTTCAGGTTGAAATAATAATGGTCGCTGTGCTAATTCGGTATCAGAATATGTCGTATGGTGCTATACACATACTTAGCTACAGCAAAGCGGTTATTGATGCCGTGGTGAAAATTAAAATTGCGTTGATCATCATTTCCAGACCAGATCTGGATTGATTTAGAATAAGGAAGTAATTGATAAATTCTACAGGTATAGAGCGGCATTGTTTCGACAAAGGGAAGTGTCGCTTAGTAAAACGGTATTCAGTTTACCAGCCGATCTAATGATTTTAAGAGTCAATGATCACATGGGTTCTTAATACCACGAATCGCCGTAAGGATAAGACCCGATTATTGATAAGTCTGCTAATGGCTAAGGGAATCTTAGTTGTATTTTTTTTAAATATGAAACAATAACTATAAACATGGTTCTTTATTTAATTTTACAGTTATCTTGTTATTACCAGCTCACAACCAAATGATTCTAGCTATGAAATCAACGACTGAATGCAATGCTAATCCTTGATATATTCAAAATTGCCTACAGCGTCTTACGCTCAAAATATTTCAATAAGATCCTTACCTTCAAACGTTCAATAAGATTTACATAAAAACAGTTTGGCACTCTCTGACCGTTATGTTTTACTTTTTTTCCACTGGTTTTGTCAATGGGCTGATGTTGCGGTTTTAATGTTATTTTTGTTGTTTCTTTACTTATGCTTTTGCTTTTGTTTACATTTGCATTAAATAAGTGTCTGCTTAAACAAATATACTAACATAAACTCACATACAAACACTGGCATACACACGCACATGTACAGAAATTTTAAGAGAGCAAAGAGTATGAGAAAATTGCAACAAATAATTATTTGTAGTGAATGAAAAAACAAACAACAACAAAAAACAACAACAACAAAATAAAAGTGACAACAATAACAAATTGCAGTAAATAAAAGGCAACGTAATGAATCATTTTGTACAACACTCCTCCACCACTTTCTTTCTTTCTTTCTAGAGAGAAAAAAACTCTCAGATTTCTAATTTATTTTCTTCTATAAAGGTTTTGTTGTTAAATGTTTGTGCCGTTATTCAAAATATAAATAAAAAATTTGCATTTTTATAATTTTGCTCTCTTACAACCTCACACTCTCTCTCTCGTTTACTCTTTTGCATTTTACCATTTGTATACAGCAACAGCGGAAACAACAATGACAGTGTTAAAATGCGTGGGTTGTTGTATTTGTTTGCCAAGAATTTTTGTTTTAAAATAGCGGTTGTTTAGAAGAAAAAGAAAACAAAAACAAAAGCCTGTATTACAGAGAAATAGTTTTAATGAGAAAAACCTTTTCTTCGGCTATTAAAAATTTCATTTTATGGTCGCCATTTACAGGCAAATTTTCTCGTGTTCTTTTTTTAGTTTTCCTACATTGTTTCCGTTGTTTAACAGCATTTCTAAAAGTTTCTTTTGTTGTTTTTTCTTTCTGTTGCAATTGCTATTCAACATAATTGTAGCCAAAGTGTGATAGAAATTGTAACTCCAACCTACACTCTACATATTCCCATCATTTAAAGGTGACTGAATGTAAACCAATTTAAATATTTAATTTTTTTCTCTTTTTAACTATTTTTTTTTTTTTTGTTTGTTAATTTATTATTATTTTCAAACAAAAGCCTTAAAAATCTTTTAGCAATGAATAGTGAGAACATCTTTACGGAAGAATTCGGTGTTTCAGCCACGCGTAAATTATTGTTGAAAACGTTTAAATTTTGGGTCACTGTGTTACAGCTCTTTCTCTTTATTGGAGAAATTTCTCTTTTAAATTTAATGTAGAAAATTTAAATGCTATTTGAAATACTATATTATTATGGGTGCACACATTGGCCACTAACATTTTACATTTTATTCTTAGTTTCATATTGAGAATTGAGGTTAGGTTGAATTGAGGTTATGTAAAATTGGTAACTTATCTAAAGGGCATAGCATACTTGGTTCCTATTAGGCCCCGTCATTAAATGTAAATTCGTATTATCAAACAATCCTGATAGTCTTCTGAAGGTCCAGGTTATTATCTAATCAATAAAGTTTGGTCTCAGGTCTCCAAAAAGCCAAGCAATGGAAGAAAATAATATTCCTTTGGTCTCCTCTTGTTCCTAAGCTTCATAATTAGTCTCAGTACGGGTGCAGTCAGGCTGCATTATCACATTATAAATGCTATTGGCTACAAAAAATGTGATCGTAATGCAATCGTAGGCTCTATTCAGAACGGGCCAAGTTCGTCTAACCTCTACGCACATTAGTAACTTTGTGTGAAATCGTTTGTCTGGCCTTCATTCGAATTTGGATGCCTGCACCAGACATTCCGAGAGTGTCAGTTTTGTTTGTTAACCTTCAATATCCTCGTCGCCAGAAACTATGTGAGGTAACGCTGAATGTCTAACTACAAGCCGACTCGTATACATATCTCTACTCGCCATACTCTGCCCCCGGATTTGCACCTCGACAGCCTTGGTAGCCCTTATTTGCAGCCTGTAGTACTATCTGATAGAACAAAGAAGCAATACAAGATTCGTGAGATCTGAATGACGTTGTCGGTGAGTTGCAAGCCATTATCATAAAAAAGCTTCGAAACGATATTTCCTAAGAAACCAAGGGTCAAAAGCAAACGTATGGTCAATAGAGATATACATTTCAACCATACCCAAATTTTTGGCATTACCACTTATATCGCTTACATGTCCGGGTGGTAGGCAATTAAGGAGGACAGGAAGCATATTCGATGATAAAGTTTCTAAGAGCATTAGTTTAACCTGATTCAACACCATCCCCCGTACTATCCTAAATCGGGTTTGATGATGGCCAATCACCAAAATCCGGTTTATTAAAGCTTCTCAATGAAAGAACACAATCAAGATCATAATGTTCGTTGTAGTACAGCAATGTACCCCTCGCCTTACATCCCAAACGTCTAACACAGAAATAAGCTCAAGCGGAACGGCCTACAATTTTTTAGAAATTCTTGCAAACTGTCCATGTCAAAAAAGAACATGAGGTAATCGTAGCATTTCCTTGAAGATTATCAAAAACCAGGAATAATCCATGTTCATATGTATCGGAAGAGTTCAAAGTATGGAAACCTATTCGCTTTCTACCTAACGCCATGTTCTGAGATCGGTATATTTTGGATATTAAGACAAACTGGTTCTGTTGTACCCTATGGCTGAATCCAAAAAGAATAAGAAAAATCTGTATATCCACGTGATACATAGGAAATCGAATGACTTATGAAAGAGAAGCCAGGAGTTTTTTAAAAATGCACAGTTTCCATGACTATATCGTTTGGAGATAGTATATTGGGATGGTAACTGTAAAATTGGTACTAATAGGTAAAAAGTTGAAATAGAGTTTGATTTGAAATCAATTTGGGATTGTAAATCTAAAAAAACTCCTGGTAAGGTATATGCACCTTAAATATAGAAGCGGACTAATAGCCTTCTGTTCCATTGACTTGCTCAACCTTTTAGTGGATTCTTCTTTATATCTCGGAAGGCCCCACTTCTTTGCCGTTTTTGTTTTTAAGTGAATAGATGTCTGATCGAATTAGTTTTCAGCACTTAAATCGAAAAATAAGAAATGTTTTCTGGTATTCTACCAGATCTAATGCCTACTCTTCTTGAATTTTCACGATTCGTTAATTTATTATTATTTCAAACAAAACCTTAAAAATCTTTAGCAATGACATAGTGAGAAACATTTTACGGAAGAATTCGGTTTTTCAGCCAACGCCGTAAATTATTGTTGAAAACGTTTTAAATATTTGGGTCACTGTTTTGTTACAGCTCTTTTCTCTTTATTGGAGAGAATTTCTCTTTTAAAATTTAATGTAGAAAATTAAATGCTATTTGCAAATACATTTAGTTATGGGGCACACATTGGCCCACTAACATTTTACATTTTATTCTTTAGTTTCAATATTGAGAATGAGGCGTTAGGATTGAATGTGAGGTTATGTAAAATTGCTGTAACTTAATCCTAAAGGGCAAGCATACTTTGGTTCCTATTAGGCCCGTCATTAAATGTAAACTTCTATTATACAAACAATCCTGATAGTCTTCTGAAGGTCCAGGTATTATCTAATCAATAAAGTTTGGTCTCAGGTCTCCAAAAGCCAAGCAATGGAAGAAAATATATTCTTTTGGTCTCCTCTTGTTCCTAAGCTTCATAATTAGTCTCAGTACGGGTGCAGTCAGGCTGCATTATCACATTATAAATGCTATTGGCTACAAAAAATGTGATCGTAATGCAATCGTAGGCTCTATTCAGAACGGGCCAAGTTTGTCTAACCTCTACGCACATTAGTAACATTTGTGTGAAATCGTTTGTTTGGCCTTCATTCGAATTTGATGCTGCACCAGACATTCCGAGAGTGTCAGTTTTGTTGTTACCTTCAATATCCTCGTCGCCAGAAACTATGTGAAGGTAACCGCTGAATGTCTAACTAGCAAGCCGACTCGTATACATATCTCTACTCGCCATACTCTGCCCCCGGATTTGCACCTCGACAGCCTTGGTAGCCCTTATTTGCAGCCTGTAGTACTATCTGATAGAACAAAGAAGCAATACAAGATTCGTGAGATCTGAATGACGTTGTCGGTGAGTTGCAAGCCATTATCATAAAAGCTTCCGAAACGATATTTCCTAAGAAACAGGGTCAAAAGCAAACGTATGGTCAATAGAGATATACATTTCCAACCATACCCAAATTTTTGGCATTACCACTTATATCGCTTACATGTCCGGTGGTAGGCAATTAAGGAGGACAGGAAGCAATACCTTCGATGATAAAGTTTCAAAGAGCATTAGTTACCTGATCAACACCATCCCCCGTACTATCCCTAAATCGGGTTTGATGATGGCAATCACCAAAATCCGGTTATTAAAGCTTCTCAATGAAAGAACACAATCAGATCATAATGTTCGTTGTAGTACAGCAATGTACCCCTCGCTTACATCCCAAACGTCTAACACAGAAATAAGCTCAAGCGGAACGGCCTACAATTTTTTAGAAATTCTTGCAAACTGTCCATGTCAAAAAGAACATGGAGGTAATCGTAAGCATTCCTTGAAGATTATCAAAAACCAGGAATAATCCATGTTCATATGTATCGGAAGAGTTCAAAGTATGGAAACCTATTCGCTTTCTACCTAACGCCATGTTCTGAGATCGGTATATTTGATATTAAGACAACTGGTTCTGTGACCTATGGCTAATCCAAAAGAATAAGAAAAATCTGTATATCCACGTGATACATAGGAAATCGAATGACTTATGAAAGAGAAGCCAGGAGTTTAAAAATTGCACAGTTTCCATGACTATAATCGTTGGAGATAGTATTGGGATGGTAACTGTAAATTGGGTACTAATAGGTAAAAATGAAATAGAGTTTCGATTTGAATCAATTTGGATTGTAAAAATCTAAAAATACTCTGGTAGGTATATGCCACCTTAAATATAGAGCGACTAAATAGCCTTCTGTCATTGACTGCTCAACCTTTAGTGGATTCTCTTTATATCCTCGGAAGCCACTTCTTTGCCGTTTGTTTTTTTAAGTGAAGTAGATGTCTGATCGATTAGTTTTTCAGCACATTAAATCGAAAATAAGAAATGTTTCTGTATTCTACAATCTATGCTACTCTTTTGAATTCCACGATTTCGTTTTATAATGTTTCAAGAGTTGGCTTTAACGCCATTTAACTCTGTATGCCTTCAAGGAATATATTCCAGTGCTTTATGGTCGGTCTCCTATCCAAATTTTATTTAAATTAATTTCTTTAATCCTAAGTTATTAAACATAGTATTTAAATTATTAACCGAGAGATTTTTTTGCTTAATGTTCTCTTTTTGCGGACTGTTCTCATTTTCTCTTTATTTTTCATTTTAATTTTCATTTCAAGCTCCCCCCCCCCCCTTGGGTTCGTTGATTCGCTTATTTTGTTTTTAGTTCTTTTTATTTTATTTTTTTTAGGAGGGTTGTTTTATTTTGAGTATAATTCAGAGCAACCTTTTAAGAAGGTGCTTCTTGCTTTTTGTGGCATTCATTTGTCAACAATTCTACTCTATTTGGATTCCCTGAAGTATCATTTTAGCAAATGAAGTACTCGTATAATACGAAATTCTATACGGCTCCTTTCTGTTCTCTCTCTCTCTCTCTCTCTCTCTCTCTCTCTCTCTCTCTCTCTTATTACCATTGTCCACCTCATATTTCTCTTGCGGTCTTCACCGCACGGGTTCTTTGGATATTCGGCTATTTAAGCTGTAATAAAAGCCGAAAGGATTTTCGCTTATTTTTTCTATCAACCAATGTAAAGTAGCCCAAGAAGACTTGAGTAATTTTTGTGCTGTAAATAAATAAAGCTCAGCATAAAACGTTGAGAGTTGAAGAATTCAGTTCGATTGGACCACAAAGAGGTTTAAAAAAAATTCAAAGGAAAAAACGTACTTTAAACAGCAGTGACCCACTAAAGTAGGCCAATATTGGGAAACGCGGTGTATTAGAGCGAGTTAAAAATATTAAAAATTTTCTTTTCAGTCCAAAAGAAGGTAAGAAAAGCTAATCTATTAGAGCGCGTATCAGAGCGCGTTAAAAATATTAAAAATTTTATTTTCAGTCCAAAAGAAGGTAGGAAAAGCTAATCTAAATATTAAAATGTAAGAAATTACGAGAAAAAAGATACGCAACTGAAACTATTTAAGAGGAAATTAAAATGAGAAATAGAAAAAGATTTTCACTTTTATACAACAGATGAGTTTTTCTTCTTTATTAAATAATTTTTTAAAATTTAGAAATTGAAAGGAATTTTTTTTTTCTTATTTAATTTCATTGCTCTGTTCTAGTCTACTCTAATTCGGCTCTACTCCAACTCAACCATCTTTCTTTATTTTATTCTACTCTACTCCAACCTACTTCACTCTATTGCAATATTATCTACTCCATTCTAAATTACTGCACCTAGCTCTACTTTGAATTAACATGCTCGATTCTGCTGCACTCTATTATAATCTGTGGTTCTGTTCTATTCTGCTGTGTATTAGTAGACTTGGCTCTAGCCTCCTTAGGTTTGTTTTGCTCTACATTAACTCAACCTAATTTACTTCACACTTTTTTACTTTACTCCACTCAATTCTTTTTTACTCTGGTCTATTCTGTTCTACAGTTTTGCTAAGTTTAGTTCAATTATATTGTGCTTCTAATTTCCTCGCATCTGTTCTAGGCTGTTCTGATCTATTCCTCTTATTCTACTTAACTCGTCTCTGCATATATTCTATTGTGCTTTATTATACTATATTCTACTCTGTCCTGTTGCTTTATGTTTAGATCTGCTCCAAGCCACTCCTCTCTACTTCACACATCTCTACTCGACCCAAATCAACTCCACTTTGCTCTACTTCATTATATTCTATGTAGTTCTGTTCTGTTTTTTTTTTTTACTTTACTCTGTTGAACTCTATTCTTCTCTTCTGAATTTCATTCATATCATATTCCATTCTCTATTTTAATCTAATTTGGTCTTTTTTAGTCCGCTCTGAATTTCTCTCTCTACTCTACATTACTAAACGGTGCATTATTCTGTTCTATTCTATGCTACTGTTATGTATTCCTCCTACTCTGTTCTATTTTACTATGCTCTTTATCCCTACCCTACTCTATATGTTCTAAAGACACCTGTTCCACTAGACTCTGATTTTGTTTATTCCACTCCATTCTAAAATATTCTCTTTCAGTTTAAGTTACTCTGCTTTATTCTACCATATTTCAAAGTCCTTTCATTCTAATCTGCTTTACTTATCTTCCTTTCATTAAAGGGAGTTGGGGCTGCTAAAGACAAAGATCGTAAATACCAGCCATTGATTGGTATTCTCAAGCCAGACACAAAACAGAGCCCCATTCATAATTGGAACCATCAGCTGGTAACAATAGAAACGAGTTGAAACATCTGGCAACAGACAAAAGTGCGTAGAACGCAAAACAACAGGAATATTTCCTAATGTCAGTTCATAATGCCGCGACATAAACCCATGGCCATTATCACCATCACACTGGCGCAATTTTCTTTGATAAGACACTGCAGATCCGGATTCCAGTATTTTTAGCTTCTCTGAAATGGAGGAAACGAGTACTGAAAAATATCGTGCTATTGTCCTCGCAGAGGAGCTCAATGACACAGTAGAATAAGAAATCCTGATGTCATTTATGATCATATTTGTGTTCTGGTGAAGGCATTTCCAGAATTGAAAACTATTGCACAGAGAGACGTAACTGTGCGTTAATGGCATTAATTTATGGACAAATGGCGGTACAGATTAACGTTATTCAAACCATAAACACATACTTTCGAATATACCCCCAGCAATACCTTACTCTCAACTTGGGAGAATCTCTACAATGTTTTACACTCTGTTTGCAATACCCGCTATTGCCATCTTCCTCTACAAAGTTTCTAAATGTTAAAAATTAATCTCCTTCTTAATCTCCTTCCTCTTTATGAAATTACCCTAGAAAAACTCGCTTTAATTGGCAACATTTTCAGCGTACTCGGTTTACATGTACGACTCATTATCAGTTAATTTTCTTTAACGAATGAATTCACAATCAAAAGAGGAAAATTATAAGGGTGGAAGCTGTGCTGCAAGCAACTGTAAAAGAGTAAGGAGAATGGAAATTATATCCTCGGCAAACAGAGTCATCAAAGTGTTGTCTTTGGAAAAAACAAAAAAAAAAAAAAAAATTACGCCTTGAATATGAATTTTTATTTTCCTTTTTATTTCCTGTGTTGTTTTGCGAACAATTTTCATGCGATGTTTTTGTTTTTGCTTTTCTGTCATGCGAAAAACTTTAGCGGAAAATCTTAAGAAACTTTTGGTTTTGCCCCATTTTTTTTTTTTTTTTTTGAACATCAAAACTTTTCTTTGCTTAAATGCTACTTTTCTTACTCACAACAACAGAAACAGCAACAACATCTACAACAGCAATCTTAACTTTACAGTCTTTTGCTTTTAAGCTGTTTGAAGTTCGCATAGATTTACTGGAACGTTTTTCGTTTTTCTTTCGCTCGAAACTTATATGTCTTAATAATTCATGAGCTTATTTTCATGCCTGTGTAAAGAGAAAAAGATTTTTTAAGAAAAAAATTTCTTCTTTTCCAGAAATCAAAAACAAAACGTGAAACAATCATATGCAATTTTCATTTAGTTTTTCTATTTTTCCAATTTTGTTTCATTCAAAGTATATAACGAACAAGTTAAAAGTACCTTTGCATACTTATAGGCGTACTGAAAGATAATTTTTTTTTTTTAATATAAATGCGTTACTTTTCCAAACAGCTGAAAATTTATCTCCATTTCAAACGAGTTGTTCGAAAAGTTTTCCTTTACAGTTTGAAATTAACAAGAACAAGAAAATTTATGTGCGAGGATGTGAAGCATATAAGAAGGCTCGAAAATAAAATTTATTTACAGCATACTTTTAGGTATTCAAAACATGTATAGCATGACATACGTTATGAAGACAGATCCCCTAACATGATGAATTGCGTTGCATCATTTTTTATTTATGACATGACTTGTACGTGTGTCTTTCCTAGTCCATCATTTTCATGTCTTCCGTTACACGCATAAGCTTGTCACTCAGTTAATAACGTTCATTAATAACAACTGGTTGCTAAGAAAAATTGCCTAAAATGGCACCCAAATTAGCAGACAATTTGGAAAAGAAATTTTAAAAAATTATAAAAAAAAGCTGTGATTGAAGACAACATTATAAGCATGTGATTGGATCCGAGACTAAAAGTAAATCAAATAAAAATCACAGAACATATATATGTCAACTACCTTCGGCTTGAAATTTCCCTGATGGCACTGCAATTATACCGAAAATACAGGGAAAGGTTGATCCAATTTTCTATTCAAAAATTACACTCATTATTATCAAATAGAGTATGAAATATATTAGCAGGTCATAGGATGGATAGGAATAACGATCTCTATAAATATGGATGCAGGTTTACTGAACTTTCCAAGTGGTAACGCTGCCTAGCGTTTCTATAATATGCGCCATTTAAATTGTCTTTTCATAGGATAGGCAAGCGTTAGAAGGGTTTTTTTTCTTTTTGAAAATAATGATGAAAATTTTTCTGGTTTCTAAAACTGGTTTAACCGAGTTTTTAAAGATAAACTGTTTAGCTTTTACAATGCTTCTTTTAGGATGCTGAATGAAAAAAGTTAGTAAAGCGCTCTCCAGGCATCATCCAATGATGTTTAATCTGGCAGCTGGTTTTTTAATCTGATTTGTTGTGGTGTAAGCATACACTGATCATAATTATCGATTGCTAACTTTACGCTAAGCATTTATAAGCTGCTGCTGTAGCTAACGAATGTTAGGTTAGGTTAAATTGACACCATAGCTTACTCTCTATGTAATGTTAATGGTACCTATCCGCTCAAACAACTGTGAGTTCTTTCTGGCACTACCCAACAATCTCATTAGTTGTATAGAGTTTTGGATTCCCTCCAAATCAGGTTGGGTTACACATGTTCTATACTCAAAGACCCTTTCTCTTACATTTCTATTATTTTCCTATCCAAGCAGATACAAAAGACAGGACGTAGGAATACTGTCTGACAATCAGGCCTCTATTCGACCACTTGGCTTTTATGAGATCAAATCAAAGATAGTATGAAACTGTCTGGAGAAGCTGGATAGGCTAGGTAGCCTACAATCTTTGCACGGTTTCAGGTCATGTGGCAAAGGCCAAATATACGAGCTTAGAAGAAGCGAAGCTTTTACGTAGCTGAAGGGATGAAAACTATTCTGTGTAGTGGGAGTAAAATATATACTAAACGAAAGGAAAGATAAAGAGAGGAAAAGACTTTACTCAAACCAAGTGAATCTAAGACAATCGAAATTTTTGTTGGAAAACTACAA